>JAWQEG010000481.1:0-305000 GCA_033782935.1 Petrolisthes cinctipes | reverse complement strand
GTATGTATGTATGTATGTATGTATGTATGTATGTATGTATGTATGTATGTATGTATGTATGTATGTATGTATGTATGTATGTATGTATGTATGTATGTATGTATGTATGTATGTATGTATGTATGTATGTATGTATGTATGTATGTATGTATGTATGTATGTATGTATGTATGTATGTATGTATGTATGTATGTATGTATGTATGTATGTATGTATGTATGTATGTATGTATGTATGTATGTATGTATGTATGTATGTATGTATGTATGTATGTATGTATGTATGTATGTATGTATGTATGTATGTATGTATGTATGTATGTATGTATGTATGTATGTATGTATGTATGTATGTATGTATGTATGTATGTATGTATGTATGTATGTATGTATGTATGTATGTATGTATGTATGTATGTATGTATGTATGTATGTATGTATGTATGTATGTATGTATGTATGTATGTATGTATGTATGTATGTATGTATGTATGTATGTATGTATGTATGTATGTATGTATGTATGTATGTATGTATGTATGTATGTATGTATGTATGTATGTATGTATGTATGTATGTATGTATGTATGTATGTATGTATGTATGTATGTATGTATGTATGTATGTATGTATGTATGTATGTATGTATGTATGTATGTATGTATGTATGTATGTATGTATGTATGTATGTATGTATGTATGTATGTATGTATGTATGTATGTATGTATGTATGTATGTATGTATGTATGTATGTATGTATGTATGTATGTATGTATGTATGTATGTATGTATGTATGTATGTATGTATGTATGTATGTATGTATGTATGTATGTATGTATGTATGTATGTATGTATGTATGTATGTATGTATGTATGTATGTATGTATGTATGTATGTATGTATGTATGTATGTATGTATGTATGTATGTATGTATGTATGTATGTATGTATGTATGTATGTATGTATGTATGTATGTATGTATGTATGTATGTATGTATGTATGTATGTATGTATGTATGTATGTATGTATGTATGTATGTATGTATGTATGTATGTATGTATGTATGTATGTATGTATGTATGTATGTATGTATGTATGTATGTATGTATGTATGTATGTATGTATGTATGTATGTATGTATGTATGTATGTATGTATGTATGTATGTATGTATGTATGTATGTATGTATGTATGTATGTATGTATGTATGTATGTATGTATGTATGTATGTATGTATGTATGTATGTATGTATGTATGTATGTATGTATGTATGTATGTATGTATGTATGTATGTATGTATGTATGTATGTATGTATGTATGTATGTATGTATGTATGTATGTATGTATGTATGTATGTATGTATGTATGTATGTTGGTTGTGTGGGTGGGAGGTAAACACAGGATAGAGCATTGAGTTATTTTATTACTCTTACGTTTCGGACTACACAGAGTCCATCTTCAGAGAGAAATTACATAGGGAAGAGGGTACCCCGAGATATATATACCTGTGGTGCCTACATTGCACCTGTCACTCCTTAATCTCACCTGACCTGACCTCACCCCACGCATTCTTTTCTTTTATACTCCAGGGCTATACTGGCTGAGTATCTAAACCACTTCTCTATGATTATGAAAATTTATTGTACACATGTATGCTGCTTCCAATGCTTTCCTCATTTTCTTATCCAAACCACTATGAATGATTGATGAATCCTCCCATCTGGGTAAATTATTACATTCTTCAATATGCAGTACCTATGAATTAGCTGTGTTGTGCTTCCTTACGTCTGCTTTATGTTCATATAATCTTTTCTTTATACCTCTTCCTGTTTCTCCTATATACATCTTGTCACACCCATTACATGGTATACTATATATCACGCTGTTATTTTTGACACGCTTGTTCTTGTTTGCCTGGGTTAGTTCGCCGATTCTCTTTCCAGATGATGTTGCAATTTTTAAGCCAACCTTGTTCATATGTCTATCTAATATCGAGCCAATATTAGAATTAGGTACACATGCAAATCTTTTCTCATTTTTCTCGCTGTTATTAGTTTCATCTTTCTTTCGTTCGATGATTTTAAGTGCTTTGTTTTTAAGTATAATTAGCAAACCTACAGGGTAGTTCAATTTCTTAAATTCCTCTATTATATACTTAATTTCATCGTCCAAGTTGTCATTACTACATATCCTGTAAGCTCTTAGAAAAAATCCTATCACCAATCCAGGCTTAATCCTAGCATTGTGAGCAGATAGATAGTGAATAAAGTCATCTTTGTTAGTGGGTTTCCGGTACACCGAGAATTTTACGGCTTGTTCCGTTTTTCTTATTATAGTGTCTAGAAACGGTAGCATGTTCTCTTTTTCTTCCTCAACAGTAAACTGGATATCCCTCTGTACATTATTTAACATTATCAATTTATTGTCTATATTGGTATTATTCGGTACTACTACAAGGACATCATCGACATATCTATACCATACACTGTTCCTACCTATTATTCTAGTATATTTATCAGCTTCCAGTGTCTCCATATATAAACTATAGTCAACCACAAGGAAACTGGCGGCTGTAGGTGGGGCAGCCGCCCTAAGCAGCTCTGCCACTTCTGGTCTGTCAGAATGGGATTACCCAGGGCCCACAGGGCATTAGATTAGCAGTCCTTCACCTGAATCTACTCCCTCCCCCCCTTTAGCCTACTCTTTCTTCATCTGTATTTCATGTGTCTGTTTGTCCCTCAGCATAGTAATGTCCCTCTGCATAGTGATGTGCTTCTGAATTATTATCCATTTTTTTATTACTTTTACGTCTGTAATATTTGTACATTTATTCATAATTTGTATATACCCCTTCCTTTTGCCTCCCTTGTGTGTGTGTGTTGGGGGGAGGGGAGGGAGGGCGCCTGGTAGGGTGAGGTCAGGACTCCGTTGAATGTAAGGATTAATGGCAGGTGTAAGTAGGGAAGGGCTATGACGTGTGTGTGTGTGTGTGTGTATGTGTGTGTAGAAGGAAGACGTGATAAGATTTTGTATGTGGTGAACATTTTCTTCTGCAAAGTACGAATTTACGTAGAAAATGATTTCCTTCTCACAACTATGGAGCCAGTGTGGGTGGTGAGCAGGGGGTGTTCTTCCTTCCATTGTGGAGTCTAAAGGAGAAGTGACCTGACTGACCTCATTAATTTCCTGACCTCGCTCTCACCATTTAAAGACTATATTTATAGAATCAGTGCACCACTGTACGAAAACGTTGCCATTTTGGTGTGATTTTTGATAGAGTGATGTGGGTTGGAAAGCCAAATGTGGCAGCATTGCTTGGGGGGAAATCCCCGATTCGGCCCCACATAAACCGCCAGTTTCCTAGTGGTTTACTATAGATAAGACAGCACTTAGTGGGCTCCCCATGGCTAGACCCCTGTGTTGCACATATTCTTCATTACTAAATATGAACACGCCGAATCGTACGCACAATGAGACCATCTTGATGAAATCTGTCCTGGGTAGTGGTAGGTCCTCCTCCCTGATGTGGTCCAGTGCCTTCCTCACTGCTTCCATGGCTCCCTCGACTGGTACATTGGTGAATAGTGATTTTACGTCGAAGCTGGCCAGTTTCTTGTTTATGAAATCGATTTCAAGATTTGAGTCGTGATATCAAATCCGATGAGTTTTCCAAGTGTGCACCACTGATTATTCTTAGAGCACGGGACAGTGGCATCGCAAGCTGTTTGGCCACCTTATGTGGTGCACTACCTATGCCAGATGTTATTGGTCTCATTGGAATATTCGGTTTATGTACTTTTGGAAGTCATCTCATCCTCGGTGGTTGTGGATTTTCTTCTAGTAATCTGATGAGTCGCTTGCCTTTCTACGATCTTCTCATTATTTTTCTGGCTTCCTTATTGAATTTTTCTGATTCACTCTCAGCATATCCTATATATTTCTTCTCGTACGTGGATTCATCATTAAGGAGGTTCATCATCTTGTCTATGTAATCACATTTATTTAGTATTATCACTCCTCCACCTTTATCTGCACTGGTTATCATTATGTCCGGGTCACTTTTTAGGGACTTTAGGGCCTCGTTGTATCACCTCGGTAGTGCACTTGGTTGCTCATCAGATAGGGCTTTGTAACACGCTAAAACACCTTGAATGAATCCTTTTTCTACATCATTGTCTGACCACTTATAGTTCTTAGACACATATTCGGCATAGCTTTTTTAATCTTCCCTTGTGCATAACATAAGACCAAGAGAAAGAGCTTCCTTTTCGTATTTGGCTCGATATTAAATAGTCAGGTCAGGTGAGATTAAGGAGTGGCAGGTGCAATGTAGGCCACCACCGGTATATATATCTCGGGGTACCCTCTTCTCTATGTCATTTCTCTCTGAAGATGGACTCTGTGTATACCGAAACGTAAGAGTAATAAAATAACTCAAAGCTCTATCCTGTGTTTACCTCCCACCCACACAATATATATATATATATATATATTGGAATGGGAAAGCCGAAAATGAGGACAGGATATACGGAGTTGGTTCTGCAGTCCGCACAGCCTACAACAACTCTATGGCCTTCCCACTGGCATCAATGAGCGTCTAATGAAGCTTTGCTTCCCTCTCACTCCCATTACCATTATCAGTGCCTACGCTCTAACACTCACCAGCAACCAAGATGATAAAGAGGCGTTCTACGAATATTCGACTCCATAATTAAGTCCAACCCAGCAAACGACGAACTCATAATAATTGACGATTCCAATGCGAGAGTAGGAAGCGATCATGAAAGCTGGGATGGAGTGTTTGGCTTACATTGACTTTGGAAAACTGAACTCATAGGGCTCCTTCTGTTGACAATGTACGCCAAAAATTGCCTGACCTTCACCAACACACTCTATAGGGTGGCCTACAAGTATAAGACAACGTGGATGCACCTAAGGTCAATGCAGTGGCATCTAAAACTATTTCATTGTTCGAAGACGTGATATCCTCGACGTCCTAAGTGTCAGGGCCATGAGAGAAGCTGTTCTTAGTTTACTCATTGCTCTGTTGCGTCGCAAGAAGCCAAAGATCACCAGGCCCTCATAAACACAGCAAAACTGAACAAAACAGACGTGAAGGGGAATTACCAGTCTCACCTGGACAACTAGCTGACTGCACATGTATAATTGACTGAGATCCAACGGCTAAGTGGGACCAGTTCTAACAGATGGTGACTGATTTAGCAAAGAATATCCTCGAACCAAAGGGGAGGATCCATAAAGACTAGTTCGACGAGAACAACGCAGAAGTCAGGGCGCTTCTGTCAAAGAAATGCAGTGCTTTCATACAGTGGCAGAAGGACGTTGACTGGCAATCAAAGAAGGATAGCTTCAAACACATGCAGAGCAACTGCAAGACAGTTTGTGAGTTGCAGGTAGACGAGGTTCGGCTTTATGCAGATTACAACCACGCAAAAGAGTTCTTCAGTGCACTGAAGACTGTGTATGGCCCTCATAAATCCAACAGCACCCCATTCCTTGCATCTTATGGCAAATTATGAATGAATGTTATTAAAACTGAATTATGGCAGCACAGCATTATTGTCAACATACAAGACATCTCAGCTGCATGAGGCGGGTGCTACAATAGACACACCCAACATATTTTTTTTTTTTTTTTAATTAATTGCGCCGTAGCGTTAATCAACAGACAGGCAACAAAACATACAGGTAGACAGGACCCATGAGAATCCAATGACAACAACCACACACACACACACACACACACACACATCACATAAACATAACAAAATGGAGCACAAGCATACAGACAAATATTTACATTATGACCTATTTAAATCCACCAAAACGAGGGTGGCACACCAGAAGTTCCTCCAGAACCTGGTGGTTCAGCAGGTGTCGACAAACCACATCAAGTGGCAGGCCCCGGGTCAGCAAATGTCGGACAGTGGGACAGACCAGGCAATAGTGCTCTATAGTGTTAGCACGAGGCTCTCAACACAAGCGACACTCAGTGAAGGGAGGCTCACCCTGCATCCCAGCAACCTGCCACGGTGGCCGGTAGCCAAGCCTCAAACGAGCAGAGACTACATTGTGCCTCCGAACCATGAGGCCTCGACGACGGTAGGAATATTTGTGACGGCAGACAGACTCGTAATGTGTGATGGAGATGCTGAAGGGCCTCTCTGCATCCCTGCATCGCCATACAGGGAGGAGAGCGGCGGAGTGGACTTTAGAGAGGTAACATGTCAGGGAGAGAGGACGTCCAACACCACGATGAGGCAGATGGTAGGCTTCCTTTGCGAGTCTGTCAACTCTACCATTGTGACGTAAACCTACATGGGATGGCACCCATAAAAATTTGACAGTCAAGTTACGATGACGCAATAAGGACAAAAACGATAAAATCTGCTGAACAACAGTAGATTGTGGGCTGAACACTAGAGAGGGAATTAAGGGCAGGTCTGGAGTCACAAAAAATGGCAGCATTCACTCCACGTTGACAAACAACACTAACAGCATCCAGAATGGCATACAGTTCACACAATGTTGAGCTAGAGTGGTTACAGAGACGACGGCCAACCCAGCCCTCTGGAGGTGACTCCATGTCAGGTGAGAAAACGGCACAACCTGCTGCACCATCCACTTGCAATGAGCCATCAGTGTAGAGGCAGTATGGATCTGTGATGGAGGAAGTCACTGTTTCTATGTGTTCCAGAGCCAACTGCCGCTGTAGAGAAGGCAGTTCCGACTTGGAAGTAGGTGTGAAGCTCACATCAGGTGTTGGTAGCATCCACGGAGGGGGCCCTGGGGGGATGTCTGCCACCATTATATCTATATTAAGACTACGGAGCATAGAGGAAACAGACCTTATAAGAGTATGTACAGCAGGCAGTATGGGAGGGACCGGGTAGTTTGGTCTAAGAGAAGTCCTGACTAACTGAGAGTAATGGGGTGAAAGATGTGGGAAATGGAGGCACTTGACAGCGAAGCAAGTAACACTAGAATAAATTCTCTCCACTAACGGGGAAAGGCGCAACTCACGCTGCATGTTCACTATCCTGGTCGACATTGGACAACCGAGAATTATTCTCATTGCTTTATTCTGAAATTTTTCTAAAGTTTCAGGAGTAGCCCTGGGAAGTTCAATCAGAGGAGGGGAGAGGTAATCAACAACTGAACGGATAAAAGCAATATAGATAGTCCTGGCTACTGGGATGGAAATGCCCGAGGAGTTGTTAGTGAGCCATTAAAGTGGCGTAAGTCAGCGCTGGAGACGACCCAATAAGTCCTGGACAATGGGATGGTCTTGAGGTCTGGCAGGGACAATCGGCCAAATATTGACTGGCGCGCCCAGGTAGCGATACTGGGAACACATGGGAATGACAGTCCCTCCAATGGTGAACACTGGCCTAGGTTGAGGAAGGCGGTAGGTGAATATTCTGCTCTTATCTGGGGAGACAATAATGCCACAGTGAGAGGAGGACACAGAGGAGTCAAGAAACCGCTGGAGATCCCTTGGTGAGGTAGAATGAAAACAGATATCATCAGCACAGCATGTAATTGTAGTTCCAGGAATATCAGGGAGAGAAGTGAGCAGCTGATGCATCAGAATATTAAATAACAATGTGCTGAGAACACCCTCTTGAGGCGTACCAAGATGAAAACTTTGCAAAGGACTGAGCGCACCACTGAAAAACACACGGGAGGTCCTGTTACTCAGGTAGCACCGAATCCACCGTAATAGATTACCCTTTATTCCAAAGTCAACCAGTTGATCCAAAATGACGTCTCTATAAGCAACATCGAAGGCACTTCGAAGGTCAATGAAGGCCACCACACTGTCCCTGGAAAGGCGAGAGTACAGGTCGACTAGGCAGTGGTGTGTGCTCCGCTGGGGAAGGAAACCAAACAGCCATGGAGAAAGGCGATCCTGCAGTCTGTACACTAGACGATTGAGTAAGATTCTCTCCATAACCTTACAAAAACAGGAAGTCAGGGAAATAGGCCTGAACTTCGCAGTGCTGGGCTTAGGGATGGGTATTATTAGAGGGTTCCCAGGAACTTGTTGAAGTAGGCGCAGCACAGCATAAGTAATATCATCATCACCAGGGGAAGAAGCTCTACCCCGAGAGAGAGCACATCACAACTCCTCCTCAGTTTTCTCCTCTGCATCATCGTCATCATCTTGCAACAGAGCAGACATTAGACGTAGCCGATGGACAGCAGCACGGGAAGTGAGTGCATCTTGTATGTGGACGGGTAGACTGGCTGAGGTAGATTGTTCTGACCAGACATCGACAAGTTGTTGGGCATAGTCGGCGGGAGTGTGATGACGAGCAGTGGCCGGTGTCTTGTTAACAACCCGACGGATGAGGTGCCACATAGAAGCCACACTTTTTTGCTGGTTGATGCTGTCCGTGAACCGCTGCCAAGACTCAGTGTGAGCACACTCCTGCAGGGCAACTAAAGCGTCCCTAGACATCTGGTAACGATGGAGTAGGTCAGGGGTTGGGTTGGTTTGATACAATAGGCCATCACGTTCAGACTCCTTCTTTGCCTCCTGTATACGTGCATCCAGCGTCCAGGAGTGGGCAGTATGGCGATGCTGGAGTTGTGGCCGGGAGACGTATAGCCTATAAAAGTTATGAGTAGCAGATACAAGATCAGAGTACAACTGTTCAGCTGATGATATGTCAAACGTAGGGAATACATGAGCCATGAATAAGATGTAAGTTGGGCAATATTTAGGAGGCACAGCAATAAGCAAGCGAGTGGCTGAAGCACTTGACCCAGCAGGTAGAGAATAATGAAACCGAAGAGTGATAAGATCAGAGAATAAGTCTGGCACGGAGGAGCACAGGACCTGAGATGCTATCAGGCCAGACGAGAGGATGTAATCCAGAGTACCTCACAGGCAATGAGTGGCACCGCCAGTGTTCCAGCGTGTCAGATGATGCTTGCGGATGTATGAAAGGAGACGAGCACCATTACAATTTATAGAGCCAGAACCATCACCCAAATCAGAATGCAGAGCATTAAAATCTCCCATATAAACCATACCACGCACTGTTGGAGAAGGAAGAGTTTCAAGAGTGAGTCTAGCTGGGGCAGAATAGACTTTACATAGTTGTAGTACTCCATTCCCAGGTAGAACCTCACATAGCTGAAAGGTCATGTCAGGATCAGTGGAGGTACGGAGAAGGCGATGTGGCAAGGAGCTATGTATGTAAGTCAGGAGACCATTCCTTACCAGATGAACATATGGCACATAACCTGAGAGAGGAGGAGCTTGCCCAGCAGCGAGCGGCCATCCTGGAAATGCTTCCTGGAGAAAAATGACACTGGGATGATGACGAAAAAACATAGACCTTGAGTTGAGTGAGCTTAGCATAACTGGTGATACCACATACTATCCAGGAGATGACATCCAGCCGGCAATCACTAGCGAACTCTGTATTTTTAGGTAGAAGTCTGGTGAGAGGGGGCAGATGAGTGGCCTGGAGAAGATGGACCAGGAGAAGGGACTGACTCGAAAAGCTTTTCAAGGCGAGATGCGACAGTATCCATCTTTCATGTAAGGGTAGTGACAGTTGAGATGATGGCCTGCTGAGCCTCGACCAAGGTGGAGAGTTTGGAGTCATTGGCAGCCTGCGCGGCAACCAGCCCATGAAACCTGGCTTCAAGGGCAAAAAAGCGGTTCTCGAAAGCCGTACATCGTGCCATGAGGGTAGCAACAGATTTGCGGAGGGCCAGGTCTGGAGGTGAGGCAGTGCTGGTAGGAGGAGCAGACTGGGGAGGTGGTGTTGGCGGTGGTGGAGGGGGAGCAATAATATTGACACGAGCCTGGACCTGACATCGAGTACATCCATGCCACACGTTAACCCCTGGCTGAAGGCATCGTGGACACTTCCATCGAGACATATTCTCAGGAGGTGGAGGCAGCAGGACGTGATGGTTCACCCTTGACAGGACACGTCTTGGAATCATGGTCGGCGGCACAACATGCACACTTCGGCCTGGCAGAACAGTACCGGGAGATATGCCCAACTCCCCAGCACCTGTAGCACCAAGGCTGGTCATTATGAAATTTCCTCACCTCACACGGTGGAAGACAGGGGAGGAAATCAACGGAAATCTCATTTGGAGGTGGATCGGGTTGACTCCAGACAACAACAATACAGCTAATGGGGGAACCATCTTGGAAAAAACGACGGGCAGAGTACACACCAGGGTATCCCTTAGCAAGTTTCGGGTCAACATCAATAGGAAAACGGGTAAGGATGTAGCTGGGGAACTTACGAGGTCTCTCGGGTGAGTCTTCAAGAATGAGAGGCAGAGACAAAAATTTACCAGCCTTTACTCTATCAATGACATCATGACGCTTCCTAGAGATGTAGACAAACCGGGAGGTGACAGCAGCCATCTTCACTTCAGCCAGTTCACGCTGCAGCTGGAAGGCCCTGTTGACATCAGACAACCAACGCAACTTTGTGTCCGTAGATGGGTTCCCAGAGAAGGAGAGTTTGACATAGGCATTTCTTGGGGCAAAAGCAGGAAGGTTGGACGAGGGCAAGGAGTTGGTATACAAGGAAGAAACACCACGTTGAGGCAGAGAAGGTACGTCATGCACAGCTGAAGCACCCTTGGCAGTCTTGGCAGCCGGAGGCAAACAGTCCACACCATCGGAATCCTGCAAGGAGTCGGACGAGGCATCAACGGGTCGCTTGGTAGAGGTTGAGGAGAGTGACCGAGGAGAGGGGGGGAGGGTTGCGAGAAGGCAGCTCAGGCCAGTGATCCTCGATAGGAGACTCATCCTCTTCCGACATGGCCAAGTCAGCCTCCAGGCAGGAAGCCACATCCGAATCCGCGCTCTCCATCTGGCCAGGCAAGGCCTAGATGGTTTTTTTTTTTTTTTTTTTATTTTATTTTTTTTTTAATGGCCTACCGACCTTGGTGTTGGTCATTAAGGCCTTTATTTTATTTTATTTTATTTATTTTTGAAATTTATTTGTTATTTTATTTATTTATTATTATTTTAAATTGAACATCTTGCATATTATTTTATGCATTTATTTTTATAATTATTATTATTATTATTATCATAATTATTTCTATTACATTTAAACTTATAATTATACTTATATACTAATTGTTTTTTGTTTTCTTTTGTAACTTTATATACAAAATTGTACATCCTATCTAATAAATTAATCTGTGTACCTACTCAAACAATAGCTAACTAGACTAATACCTATACCAGCCAATCGCTAAACCTAGACAGACAAATCGCTAAACCTATATTAGACAATCGCTAAACCTAGCTAATACATCATAATATACAATATATACAACACATAATTTATAATATTCATAATTGAAAAATAGTCATACAAAATGGTAACAATAGAAATAAAAAGTCACATCACTCTGATCAGTTCGGTCTCCCTCAAGAAAGTCATCAATTTATCAGTCACACCACCATCCCCATCACCTAAGAGAGCTGAGAGTGTGAAGGGGACTTTTACTGCATCACAGTAACTTATGAGGGAAGCACGTTCCCCCACAAATCGCCGACAATGCAGGATGATATGACTGATAGATAACACCGCATTGCAGGTGTTACAATGCGGTGGAAAACGTTTGTCTATATATGGTTCTAGGTGTGTTATCCTGGTGCAGTTGGTTCGCACTCTTGCGAGGATTCTTTCTTCTAGTCTATTGGGCCTGTTGGAAGTGGCCCAATTACCCAGTTGAGGCTTGATGGTAGAGATGTTTAGTCTGGTCCACTGACCTTGCCACAGAAGATTAATTGATTTCTTTCCGAGGGATAGACACGACTGAAAATCACGAGGGACGTCCCAAGTAACCTCAAGCTCTACAGCCGATTTTGCAAGTAAGTTTGCCCGTTCATTGCCATAAATACGACAATGCCCGGGCACCCAGATCAGAGTGAAGGACTTGTTGCATAAGTGCAACTTATTAATGATGCGACCCTGGATTTCATTAGAAATAGTTTGACATGAGTTAATTGCCTGAAGGGCTGACTTGGAGTCTGAGAAAATGACTATTGAATTATGACGAGAATTCAGTGCATAGTCTATGGCTTTGTCTATAGCGAAAAGTTCTGCTGTAAACACAGATGTATGTATCGGCAATCTGTACCTATGTTCACATTCACTCGACCATACACTCGCACCCAAACATTCATCTGACTTGGAGCCGTCAGTGTACACGTGATGAGACCCCAGGTGACTGCGGATGATACCACCAAACAGGTGGTGTATCTCCAATTCCGGCGCCTTTTCTTTTGATGATGGTAACCACGATGTGTTGACGCCGAAGTTGGGTGTCTCCCACGGTGATATCTCGTTGATGGTAAACTTGTCGCAGTCCCCAAGGTCTATTTGTAGTTGTTCGGCTAGCAGGTGGAGGCGCACAGCCAGTGGCCTCCGTCTTCCGTGTTGAAGGTGGTGATGTTGTTGGAGGGAGGCACTGGCTACGTTGCCGATCTCCGACTTCCGGATCGTTGACATAGCGGTGTTGAGTGCGAGTTGATCCCGTCGATGTCGGAGAGGAGGTATGTTCGCCTCCACCTCCATCCTAGCTACACGTGTACACTTCAGAGCTCCCAAACACACACGTAAACATTTATTCTGAAATACATCCAATCTTCCTAGTGTTGTATCTGATGCCGATCCATACACCTGTGAGCCATAGTCTAGCTTTGTACGAATAAGGGTCTTATACACCATTAATAAAGATTTCCTGTCGGCTCCCCATGTGGTACCTGATAGGTACTTAAGGACATTTAAAGGTTTTTCACAACGAACAAGCAAATTATTAACATGATGTGTAAAATTTAATCTTTGGTCAAAATGAATTCCTAAAAATTTAACAGAATTATGAAATTGTACCGGTTGGCCATCTAACGTTACGTTAATTTGAGGTACTCTACGTTTACTGAAAATTACTCCGGTACACTTAGGAACGGAAAACTTAAAGCCCCACTGTAAGGCCCATTGGTGGACAGAATCAAGCGCTGCTTGAATCCGTCCTACTGAAAACTGTGCATTACGTGACGAGTGCCACATTGCACAATCATCAGCATACAACGAGTATTTAAGATTCCTGGGAACTAGAGCTGATGACAGAATATCATTGATCATGATGTTAAAAAGTGTTGGACTAAGCACGCTCCCCTGTGGCACCCCGTTCTCTTGGACAAAAATGTCCGATGTTACATTACAGGGAAGGGTGACAGAAAAAGTTCTGTCACGCAAAAAGTTGTTGATGAAAATGGGCAAATTACCTCTTAAACCATAACCGTGAAGCTTCATCAGAATACCGTGTCGCCATGTCATGTCATAGGCTTTATGGATGTCCAAGAACACCCCTACCATGAATTCTTTATTGGCAAATGCCTTTGAAATGCAATGCTCCAGGTTCATCAAGTGATCAACTGTGCTCCGGTGTCTCCGGAAGCCACATTGTCGATCACTCAATAAACCCTTCGCTTCTAAAACAAAAAGTAGCCTATTATTTATCATTCTTTCCATGACTTTACAGAGGCAAGAAGTCAACGCAATAGGTCGAAATGAACTGGGATTCACAAGACGACCAGACTGTTTAGGTATCGGTATGACCCACGCAAAGTGCCATGAGTTTGGGAAGATGTTAGACACCCAAATCTCATTGAACACTGCTAGCAACTTGACCAGGTTATCCTGGCCAAGATGCCGGATCATACCGTACGTGATGGTGTCAGGTCCAGGACTGGTGTCTTTACAGGATCTTAGGGCAAGGAGAAGTTCGTCTATCGTAAACTCCCGGTTGTATGGGTAGTCTACGTCTTCTGTGGCAAAGTCTATCTCTTGTAGTTCAGCCATACGTTTGTGATGGAGAAAACGTTGGTCGTAATTGGCTGAACTACTTACTTTTGAGAAACTCCTAGCAAGTACGTTTGCTACGTCCACGGGATCGTCGTAAATGTTGTTATCCACTTGAAGAGTGGTGATGGGGGTATACGGGCGTTTGTTATTTAATATTTTTATAGTGGACCAGACTTTTGTAAGTGGTGTAAACCGATTCACCGTGGACACAAACGACAGCCAAGAGTCCCTTTTAGCTCTATTAATTACTCTCCTTGCCTCAGCCCTCGCCCGTTTGTAAGCTATAAAGTTGTTCTGAGTGGGCCGTTTGTCAAAAATCCTGTATCTCCTATTACGCTTCCTTAATGCCTCTCGGCAATCCGTTGACCACCAATGTGCTTCACGCTTATTTCGAATTATAGAGGTTTTGGGAATAGCAACCTCGGCTGCGTGTAAGATGTTTTGTGTTACATTTCGCATCTTTTCATCTATGGTCTCCCCAGATATATCTAGGTCGACGATCCTCCCGAAAGACCCCCAATCTGCTCTCTTAAAATTGAACTTTGGCACCAAAGGGGCCGAAACAGTATGACTTGAATAAGAGAGACAGATGGGAAAGTGGTCACTACCATGGGAGTCGGACTCAGGATGCCAAGAAAAATCCTGGTGTATATCCGGGGACGCCAGAGACAAATCGATAGACGAAAAGTTGCCAGAACGATCGTCAACCCTGGTGGCTTGGCCATCGTTCAGGAGGCAGAGGTTGGATTGTAGTATTATGTCTGCCATCTGCCCTCCGCGAGCATCAGTTCTTAAGCTTCCCCACTGACAGTGATGGGCATTAAAGTCGCCCAGTATTAATTTTTTACCATGCAGTTGACCAAATAGATTATGAAATGAATCACTGTCAATGGGGCCGCGTGGCGGACAGTAAAGAGAGCAGATGGATATGTAGGTGTTGTGTAATTTTACTCTGCAAGCAACGGCTTCCAGAGTAGTGTTTAATGTTATTTGTGTCTGTGGATGTGATTTGTGTGTGTATATTGCTACTCCGTGTCCATCGTTTCTCCTGTATGCGTTGTAGTGTTTAAATTGTGTTGGGTCAGAGTGATTCTCCAACCCTGTCTCCTGTAAACAGACGACGTCTGGCCTGTGTGTGTGTAATAATATTGATATGTTGTTCAATTTATTCCCAAGACTTCTACAATTCCACTGTAGTACAGTGAACATGGCGATTTAAGAGTTACGGGGTTGGCCTGCATGCTTAGTCTTCTTGTGCCGCCCGCCGCGTGGCGAGTAGCTACCGGGGGACCTTTCCCGGTTCTTGCGTCCGGAGACATCCATTGCTTCCTCATCAATGGTGAGTCTCCCAGACTCCACCGAGGAAGAGCTATCCCTTCTCTCCCCCGATGAAGTGGGAGTAGGGTGTGTGCAAGGAAGTGACTTTGGTTTTAGGGTGGTGTAGTTTACTTTATCTTTCTTGTCTGACTTCTTCTTTTGTTGTTTCTCTGACTGCAAAGCAGCTGCAGCCTGAGAATAGGAGTTAGTAGATTTGGTAATAGTCTTAGAGGGGGTAATAATAGTAGGTGTAGTAGTAGAGTGATCAGCCTGTTCGCTCGGCTCTGACTCAGTCTGAGTACTAATGGTACACATCACGGGTCGAGATATCACCGCCGATGCATACGAGACATTGGGTGATGGGGTCGCTTGCGATCCCATCACCGCCTTCCTCGCATCATGATAGGAGATACCTCGCACTGCCTTCACTGAGCAGACCTCCTTCTCCAGCTTCCACTTGGGACAATCCCTCGAGGAAGTGGAGTGAGTACCCTTACAATGAAAGCAGGAAAGCTCCACTGATGTGCACTTTTCCTCAGCATGGCCAGGCGTCGCGCACCTGCCACACACTGGAGAAGAAGCCTTACAAGTACGATTTCCATGTCCATAAATCTGACAGTTCAAGCATCTAAGAGGGTTGGGGATAAAGGGTCTTACTTTAACAATTTCATAACCTATTTTGACAGTTTCAGGAAGTGAAACTTTGCCAAAAGTCAAAATTAGGGTTGCAGTCTTCTTCCTTATACCATCCTCTAAACGTGTAATGAATCTAGCGTCAATGATATCTTGATTTTTCATTTCCTCAATTATTTCAGTTTCTTCCATCATCATTAAATCCCTACAGGTGATTACTCCCCTGCAGGAATTCATGGCTTGAGGAATCTTGGCTTCAACTTCATAATTGTGGATCTGACGTAATTTTAGCAAAGTGGCTACTTGTTTTGAATTAAATGTTTTGACTAAGAGATCTCCAGAGGCAAGTTTTTTTACAGATTCAACCACACCAGCCCAGCCATCAATTACCTTTTGAACAATGAAAGGATTGAGGCCGGCTAGTGGGGCCGAACCAGTGGCATGAAGCATTACAAATGAGGCATTTTTAACGTCAATGTCAAGGGGTGTTCGAGTCTCGGTTCGTCCGTCGGTTCGTGGTGGTGGTGGTCGGTCATGGCCGCCTCCTCCGCTATACGGAGGAGGGGTTGGGAGGGAAGGCAACATAGTAACCACTTCCCCCAAGATGGGGGGAAGTGGGAAGAGGAAAAGAAAACACCAGATAAGGATAATACCAGCCCTAATTAACTAATGATTGAGATCAACCTCTCAACCCACACTAAGGTGGTCCGACTGTGTTCAACCACACCCAGAGCTATCAGTGGGGGAGTCCACCATAGGTAGGAGGCAAAGTTGATCTCAATATAAAGATATAGACACCTACTATATCTTCTACCAGCTATGGAGGGAATGAATACTAGCTAATCCTAGTGGTCACCAGAAGGGCGAAAAAAAAAGAAACTACTGCCGGTGCGGCAGGCCCTGGCAGCTAGAGGAGAGAGCACAAATCATACGTCTACTCTCTCCACGACCCAGTCTCAAAGTCCCACCTAGATGGGAAGCAAACAACAACACGAACAGCTGAACACTCAATCAGCCAAGGACACACACACACACACACACACTCACACACACACACACACAGACAATCACAACAATACAATACTCAGAATCACAACAGACAAACAACACCACAGAAACAACAACACACAAACAAGAATGCACAAACCATACAAACAACAACACACAAGCAAGAGTGTATAAGCAACACAAACAAGAATTCACACCAACAAGGTTGGGGCGAGACTGACACAACATATCTAAGACCAGCAGCAACTCTCACCCTTGCTACAGCGAGTGGCTTACGAAAAATTAAACTTGGTATTAGGAATAGTCATATGAAATCGTGTGGGTTTATATGAGGAGGGATAGACTATACTAACCACGTTTATAGTATGGAAAAATTCAGTTAAAACTCGTAACGCTTTCTTCCACTCTCTTATCCAATGATTTGCTTACACCGCAAATTCGCGGATTTCAGTATTTCTCACCCTTTCAGTTCTCCGGATTCTACAAACACTTTTTAGCATATCTATCTCTACTTTTCTTTCTCTCGATTTCTCATATTCATGCAACGCCAAACCTTTACAACCATTATTTCAGTGTAGGTTCTAACATTATCAACATCAATATCATCATTATATTCGCTTTTCTTACTATTCTAGTAATTATTCAAATTGTCCATATTATCATTATTATGGTTATAAATTACAATTTCGTTAACATTATTATTATTTCTAAATTTGTTACTATGCCTGCATACCCCTACCTCCTGAAAGCATATCTATCTCTCTCTCTCTCTCTCTCTCTCTCTCTCTCTCTCTCTCTCTCTCTCTCTCTCAACTTCATTTCTTCCGTCCCTCACATTATTTTTCTATATTAATTAAGCAAGATCAAGAAAGTGAAATTAGTCAAAAATCATGTTCAAGTTTGTTTGAGATGCTTGGTCCCATAGCGCTAAAGGAGAATAATTCGTAGTAATGGAAAAAGATGGTTAAAGGTAGTGTTTAAGAGTTGACAAGTTGTAAATATGAAAGACTGAGAGTACTGGTTAACTCTGATGAGAGAGAGAGAGAGAGAGAGAGAGAGAGAGAGAGAGAGAGAGAGAGAGAGTAAATAAGTTTGCTATGAACAGAGAATGGTTGTAGTGAATCAATAAGAGTTGATGAGACAAAAGGATTTCCATCCATTCAGTCAAGGAGTGTTGTGAAGGTTGAGTCAACCCACACATGAAAGCCGTATACCATACAGGGGCAGATGAGACCCTCCTACAAAGACGACAGCTGTAATTAGGTTAAATATTCACGGAATCTGCGTAACAAACATGTGTTCACTTCTCTATTGTCGTGTTTTTGTTGTCCAAGCGACACGAAGCTCGCTTGGTTTTCAACTAGCGAGCTTGCCCTCTACTGTTTTTGTCGGTCTCTTGGATGCGAAGCCGTGCCAAGCGGTAGCCGTTAAAAGCAAGCCGTCTTCGTATCCAAAGCAACCCTGCTCGGGAGCAGTCTTGGTGCCGCTTGGTAGTCAGCTGACAACAACAATATGGCCCACAGATAATTGAAATTGGCTTAATTAGTGCATGTAACTTGCAATCAGTGCCAAATAAACAAAATTAACGATGTAATAAGATGTACTTTTAGTGGAAATTTTCATATTTAATACACTTTGAGGATTAGTCTTTTTTTTTTTTTTTTTAATCTAAAAAAAGGGGTTAGCCGTACCCCATGTTTGTGTATGAGTGACAAAAAAAGAAGGTTCTTGTTCCAGGGTTAATACTAATAATTTTTTTATATTATTATGGAAGACAAAAAGGATTGTTTATAAGTAATCAAACTTGCAATTTTCATCCAGTGCTTACACTACTGCAGAGGTCTTAATCTAAACAATATTTATTATTAAAGAAAAATGTGGTTACTCAGTTTATTGATTCTTTACCTAACCATGCAATTTCGATGAAATTTCAACATATGAGGATTGGTATAATAGCCATCACGTTTTCATTAATAATTAAGTGTCCAATTTTTTTTTTCCCTCCACCTAAACTCGAGATATGAGGCTGTGTATATTATAATTGTGAAGGTTTTATTTAGAGATCAGTTGGCATTTTCTGTGGTTATTTTTAATCTTGCCAAAGTGTATTCCTAATATTAACCCTTTTATTGCTTTCCTATGATATGACGATTCCGTCAAATGATCATTTTTCGGCTATTATTTTGGTTCGGCACCTTCGGCAAGCCAGTTGTTCGGCTTCACGTATCTGGTCTGTTTTTGTCGTCAGATAGTGCTTGCTCCAAGCCCGCTTGGCACACCAAGCCGACGCTTGGACAACAAAAACACGACATATGTCTCCTATAAATAAGCTTCCTAATGTTTGTAGCAATAACCATTAGATTTATAGAAGCAGTAGCAAAATGTACTCAACAAATGCTTCGCCCCTAAAGGTGTTGTAACATAAATAAGGGGGTTGTTATCGAAATATGTTGAATCTTCGCTTATAATACTAGTTGGATATGTGTTGTATTTTTGTTTCCTCACTCCTGCATCCGCAAAATTGCTGTCGTGGGATTGAAGTAAAATCAGAAAACTAAAGCAACCAGTGCTGAGAAATACAACAACAATAAACCTGAAAATGGCATAATCATAACCACTTTCATCCCAGTGGGTCATTGATACTCTTCATCAAGTAAGGCATACCAAGAGGTGCACCAGATGAACTATATGCTACCCGGTTTTTAATATGTAGACGACGTTGATGACTATAACATCTGTTCGCTTGATGGGCATGGGAGACTACTTTCCTTTATATGGGGATGATGGCAGTGATTAATTAATCAAGTCAGCCTTTTTACTGGGTCAAGACTACTTGTATGAATGTGACAATGGTTTTAAGGGTACACATTTGGCATAATAAACACATCTTAGAAGCATGTTATTCCTCATGCATCATAGTGGTCACCCTGATAAAGCACTTGTTTTGTTATTGCCAGTTATTGATCGGAATCTTAGTGACAGCACGTACTGATTATTATTAGAGTGGATGCTCGATACCCTATTTTCACCCCAACACTAGCTTTGATCAGACTCTCTGGTGGCAAACTGTCATAACTATCACCTCTGAGTTAATAGGAAATAACCTATAAGTGCCTTACCCATATGGATTCCTTGCATAGATGAGTGTTGCGTGCATATACTGTATATATAAATGCCTCATCTGATCATCAATTATTTAGTTATTCCTTTAACTCTTTGGATAGGTTGAGGACTGATTCAGTGTTAATATATAATCATATTATCATCATTAATATGTTTGTGTGTTATTTTTCTTTATGGAAAAAATGTAGCATGGTCAAATCTACTATGCATTGCGATGTAGGCTTCCAGGGCCACCAACACATGGAAAAAAAGAGTTTATAATAAGATGTAATTTTAACGATTTTCAGATCTTTTTATTCATAATTTATTTTTTCATGTATTTTTATCTAACTTGGAACATACTGAATTCGAGTTTGTTGCAGCTTATATAGAGTTGACCCACACTTTTGTGTAAATTGCCTGTTATTATGGTCTTCAGGATAATCGGGTGAAGAGGAGCTATTGTCAGTTCGAATCTTTGTTCAGAGGGAAGGAGGGATGATAAAGTGTTTTGAAATAACATACAACCATTGTATATTATTATAAGACCTGAAAAAAATCTGTGTGTGTGATATAAAGAGATGCCTTGATTTAATTTACTTAGCGTAATAATCCCAGGCATGATAGTCGTTGTCAGCCAAGTAAAGTAGGGCATCAGCATGGCAGAGAAGAAAAAGATATGCTCGACATAGCCTTCCACTCCATATTACTTTATTTAGATCTTTCGCTTCCTTCACCACAGCTACCTATGCGAGAAACATAAAGAAGAAAATCAATACAATGTAGTTATTTATATTATGTTCTTATATATTACATCTTATTTACTTCAACAAAATAGACAGTATCAAACTGCAGAACGATTAATCAAACCCTTAAACAGGAATCAATTTATACAGTATTTATTGTAGCAACCATTAAAATATATATATTTTTTACATTAAATTTATACAATGCAATAATTTTGGCGATTATATGTACAGTCACGAGCATTAATAAGTATTCAGGTATGCTTCAAATAACTAGAGACACTAAATAAATGAACAATACGATCTCAATTGAAATTACTTCGTTGGTGAATTGGATTGTTCAAAGCTTCAACCAAAGCTGTACTATATACTTATATGTGTTCGTGCGTGATGCTACGAATGAAAAGTATACTAGATCCCAAAAGTATTGATGTACAGTCGGCGGCAAAAGTCATGTCGCCTCGCTTGCTTCACCGAGGCACGCGATGTTCATAGACTCGAGTGTCTTAGGTGTAGAAAAAGTGCGTATTTCTCGAGTCCATGAACACTGCCTGTCTCGGTGAAGCAGGTGTGGCGACAGGACTTATGCCGTCGACTGTACACCCACCTACAAAAGCGCTGTCGCCTCACCAAACGGTTCTTAAAGTTTGGGGTTTAATGACTCGTGAATCGAAACACCATACACAACAACATTTTCCAATTGTTAGCTTGTGGGGTTCATGACTCTGCGGATGAGGCGACAGCGATTTTGTAGGTGGGTGTACAGGGGTTCGATGCCTAACTAAAACATTTACTTTTTTTTCTATTTCATATATATGTTATCAAGAGGATATCAATAGTTGTCGTTATCATCAGATCTACCAACATGTGATAAGTTGGACACTACTATTTTAGTGATTTTCGTACTGTGGTGGAAAAAGCTTCACGTTTTTTTGCGCATCGATATTTTCGGGATCTAGTGTATGTATAACATGACGTCTTCCAACCCCAACAAACGTAAAACACCCATAGTTCTATTTAGGTATTCACTCCATTACACTCCCACCATCTTACTAGATCATAATTGGGATGGCACTACACTACATACCTAGAGCACTGTAATACAATCAGAGTTTCCACTGGGGCAACGTCAAAATCCAATTCCACACGGGCATGCAGCTTCCACTCACTGGAGTATGACTGATTAGCTCCCCATTTCAACACCATTCCTACACATTTGTACCATGGAACCTCAACAGGTCACTGTACAGTTCCACACTAGTAGGTATTCTACTTCTTGAAGCACCACTAAACAGTTCATTACTTTAAAACAATATCACGCTTATCAATCATACAACACAATCACGATACACTATCGCATAACTCCAAAACATACAACACCACCGTGAAATAATATTGTACTACATTATCCATCTAACCGCGGGCCTTCTCGAACGTGGCCACTTTCTTGCCTGGGCCTTTTTCCCGCCTTGAACTCACAACATAAACAACACATTTGACGGCTATATAGCATGTAAACCACTTACGTTACATGAATAAGTCATACATGATATTGAAGTACAAACATTTAGCTGTTCTGATGTTCAGCTCCGGACAGATCAAGGGTCCACACCCAATCCAACAGCACCTTGGTTTGGGCCTCGTCGGATCTGGCAACAGTTGTAGGTGGAGGGAGGGGGGATTTTAGTGGGAGAGGAGGAGAGAAATGTGGGTGGGGCTATATAGGAGGTAATATGGGAGGGTAACGAACGATCAGGTAGAGAAGACGTGTAGTGTGCATACATAAATTATATTGTAAATATAACACAAGTTTATAATTGTTACTGCTCAACTGGCTAGGTAAACAGGCAACTCGTTCTCTATGTTTATTAGGACATACTCACCTAGATCCACCTGATACTTATCACTTGCACTTTGCATGCCAGTCAATTGTTACTGACCATGGCTAATCAACACTCATTCATACCATTAAATGCAAAATAAAATACTATTTAATATTGATAAGGGACATGCATAGCTATTTATTGTTATATTGGGAATATTTTTACAAGTTGCCACAACGCGATTTTAAATTTTTTTCTATTACCAGTGTTTATATTTCAGTATTACAAACAACTTTTCTATATACCATTTGCTTAGCAAATGAGTTATAACACTATTTACCTCTTGTAAGTGTAGTGAGTGTCGTATTTTTCAGAGTCCAAAAATTTCGTTAAATCCCCCATTTCACGCTTTTCTTATTACAATATGCTTTATTTCTTCTTGTAATACAATATTTCTTAGTAACATTTCCGTCATAAATGCGTTATAACACCAATAATCTCTTTTAACTTTTTTCAGAGTCCAAAAATTTCGTAAAATCGTGTCGTATTTTTCAGAGTCCAAACCTTTCGTTAAATTCCCTACTTCACACTTTTTATCTTACAATATCCTCTATTTCATCTTGCACTACAATATTTCTTAGTACCATAAATGCATTATACGCCCAGTACTCTCTTTACAGTCAATACTCTCATGATTTCTACACTTCAATGTCGTTGCACAAACAATATGGCGGCGCTCATCATTGAACTCTCAACATAGGTCAGCTGTTTTATCTGTGGGTTTCTATGGTAACCACTACGGACGCACTGCTACCTGGTGGGAGATTCTTAAATTTGAACCCAAATCCTACCAATTAGTGTCTTACACATATCTATCTACTCCTTTTTGACCAATGACAGAGCTGTAACACGTGAGTACGTCACAGATACATCCCTCTCCTTTCATTTTTGCTGTCATTCCAAGTATGTCGTCTCTCTGTGCTGGTTGTGCATATAACCCTTGGCTGCCTATTGCCCGCTTTTATGAACAAGAGAAACCAGCAATAGACTTCTTACGTGCTCACGGAGTTTTACCCACCTCAGTTGACTGTCCCAGGTGTCGAGTTCCGTGTAAGTACCGTGAGGATAGACACCAGTGGTACTGTAACCAGTCAGTTAAGGTTCCTAAAACCAAGAAGAGGAGGTGGTGTAACTTTTCCGTGAGCGACAAGAAAGGCACCTGCTTAGATAATGTCCACATTCCAGCTTGGAAAATTGTTTTATTTGTAAATTTCTGGCTGGATAAACACTGGAATCACGAAACAATATCTAGTACTATTCATTTCTCTTCTCGTACTAGTGTGGACTGGCGATCATTTTGCTCAGAGGTCACTGACTATTGGTTTTACCATCAGGATCCGATTGGAGGTGAAGGGGTTATTGTGGAGATTGACGAGTCGTGCTTTGGACATCGTAAGAACAATACTGGACGTCTTCTCTCACAAATATGGGTGTTCGGTGGCATAGAAAGAGTGTCGAAGAAGTTATTCGTAATTCCCCTAATTGATCAAGACACTGGGGAAACGCAGAAAAGGGATAAAAATACACTTGTGCCTCTGATTGAGAAATATATTAGTCGAGGCTCCGTTATAATCAGTGATTGTTGGAAGGCATATAGTGGTTTGCAAGAGCTTGGATATAAACACCGCACCATCAATCACTCCAAGAACTTCGTCGACCCGGACGACCCCACCACTCACACGCAGACCATCGAGCGCTTGTGGAGAGATGTGAAGGAGTGGACTCAGCGACCCGGTCAACGGCGGGAGTACTTTTTCCAGTACATTGCTCGCTATTTGTTTATCCACTCCTTCTCCAGTGACGACTCTCGCCTCCACAAGTTTTTCGTAGAGGCTGCCAAGCTCTATGTATCACAGAGTGGGAGAATAGACGCCCATCCAGTCCACCGAGCACCCATACCTGAAGACCGAGACGACTTGCCAGAAGACAACTCAAGCTACGACTCGTCAACTCCACAAGAACCTTCCACATCCTTTGCTTCCAATTAAGGTAAACTGGTGTATAAAAGGAGTTTGATATGGTTTTCATAATTCTATATGAAATTGATGCTCTTGTAAAGACCGCAGGATGACAAGGTTAGGTCCCGAAATATGCTTAGGTTAGGTCCCGAAGTATGCCTAGGTTTGGTCCCGAAGTATGCCAAGGTTAGGTCACGAAGTATGCCAAGGATAGGTCCCGAAGTATGCCAAGGATAGGTCCCGAAGTATGCCAAGGTTAGGTCCCGAAGTATGCCCCCTTCTAGGTTAGGTTAGGTCAGGTCAGGTAAGGTCTTTTTAATTCTGTAACATCTCGATGCTATGGTTAAGGCCGAAGGATGCCTGATCCACATTGAGTCAGAAAAAAATGGCTCGGGTTTTTTATTTTTCAATATTTATGCTCATTGAAAACTAAAAAACCCGAGCCAAGTTTTGCCGAAACTTGGCTCGGGTTTTCCACTTTTCCACATTTATGCTTGTTGAAAACTGAAAAACCTGAGCCAACTTTTGCCAAAACTTGGCTCGGGTTTTCTACTTTTCCACATTTATGCTTGTCGAAAATTGGAAAACCCGAGCCAACTTTTGCCAAAACTTGGCTCGGGTTTTCCACTTTTCCACATTTATGCTTGTCGAAAATTGGAAAACCCGAGCCAACTTTTGCCAAAACTTGGCTCGGGTTTTCCACTTTTTTTACTTTTATGGCATGTCATGAGTGCAATCTAAAAAGGCAAATATACTATATTATGAGTTTTTCCCCCACCCAAAACCCCCGATTTCCCAGGCTCTCCCCCAAGATTGTTGGATGGGGGGGAGGGGGCTATCTCGAAAACGAAGCATTTCCTAAGGAAACGAAGGTCAACATCACTCAAATCACACTAAAACCTTCAAGGAATTATTTATTTTTCCAATTAAATCCTGTTGTGGCAACTTGTAAAAATTTACCTTATATTGATTTGTTAGCATAAATACCATTTAAGATGTACTTTTTACTCACATTGTAAACATGACTACCTAGTCAAACGTGCTAATAAATCAGGAACTCAGGAATGTATATTACTATAATATCTTACCATAGCGATAAACGGACTAAATACGGCAAAGAGATACACACACTATCTCACAGTTTTTGCACAGGACAATAGTAAAGGAGACACGCACACTCTCTATCAGTCACTATCCCTAGCAACTGGTGACTCTCTATTAGTTGCTATCACTAAGACAGGTGATACACCAACACTTGGTGAACAGCAACATACGTGTGTCAGGAGGAATGAATGAAGCATACACTGTGAACGGTATCGAATCACAAATAGTTTAAAGTAGGGTTCTTCAAACTTTTTCAGTCGTGACCCAGTTTTTACAATGACATAATTCTTGCGACCCATACAGAAAGATCTTTTACAAATGACCAGAAATATCAACCTAAGAATATACAAAGCCAGAAACTGAAACGTAATATTTATGATTAAAGGCATTCTAACCAGATTTATAAACACTGCCTCACCTACCCCTCCCTCTCTCTCTCTCATTCTCTCTCAAGATAGCTAATATTTGTGCAATGAATTTGTTTTATTGATAATTAAATATATGAATATTCGATTATAAAAATATGTTAGGTGGATTCATGTATGAACTTCATATTTATTTTATTGTCACGAACATTATTATTCTATTTTATTCATGTATTTATTTTTGTGAGCCTGCGACCCAGTTTGGAGGAATTCGGGACCCGTAGTTTGAAGAACACGGGTTTAAAGAAGTGCATACTGCATTAACGTATGTGGATATAGGAGAGAAGAAATGTGATGATTTGAGGCGAGGGTGAGGGGGAAGAGGGTAAGAAAAATATTAGACAGCTATCCCTGTATTCTTTTTATCCCTCGTGCTTGCCCCGTAGGAAGGTATTGCCTGTAATGATGTGGGCAATACTTTAAGGGCATTGGCGCCCCTTCGGCCCCCACCACTAGCTTACATTTCTTCAACCGTCCCTCCTTTCTTCCTTGCTGTCACACCTCTCTATCACCTTTTCCTGGTGCTATTTGACCACGCTGTTGTTCTACCTAATATCAATCAAATCCCTCGTGCTTGTAGTCCACCCTATTTATCACCTTCTCCCAAGCCCAGCTGTTTTTTTTTTTTTCGGCAGAAGACGGTTTAATTTTCGAACTTTTTTAATAATCATATTTGTCGACAAATTCATGAAGCTATTTACCAGGATTTTTCTTCTAAATAGGCATTTCCTTAAAAATAATCACTGTTAAACTTGAATAGGCGCCGCTATATGGCGTTTTCAATAAACTTGGTCTAATTTTATGCATAGGCTATATATATTTCAGTATCTCTCAAGTTACTGGCAACCTTACACATCCTCCCTACTGTCTTATCCCTCTCTCGCTTGACCTTCCCTCCTTTCTTACCGTTTATCTTTTCTTTCTCATATTTTTAACCTTCTCATTCATTCTTAAAAAGTTTTAATGACATAGGCCTTTCTCCCTTATCAATTATAGTCCAATTATATTATTCGAAAAACTGCGGCTGAGATTATGTTGTTGAAGGCATTTTGGATCTCAATATGTAGAGGTTGATTGATTGATTGATATTAGGTGCCGCAACAGCGAGGTCATATAGCGCCAAGAAACGGTGATAGAGAGGTGAGACAGCAAGAAGAAAGGAAATAAAGAGAAAAGAGGAATAGTTGAAGAACTAAAAGCTAGTGGCTGGAGCCGAAGGGGCGCCAAAACCCTTAAAGTATTGTCCACATCACTAATGCAGGCAATACCCTCCTACGGGTTCAATATGTAGAGAATTTACAAAACAACTAGAGATTTATGGGGAAAAATATATAAATTATTTAGAATGAAAGTGTTGGCAGATACGCATTATTGACGGCATTATCCCAGCCACAGCATTTCGCCTTCATAAAACTGATGAACTATAGGTTTCATGCATTGCCATTTGCCAGTCTGTTACTAGGCAGAATGTTAACTTGTTAAACCCATTGGCAGGAAAGAGAAATATATTATATAATTCTTTTTAAGTTACTTATAGGTATTTTTTATTAACCCCTCAAATGCGGTATGTGGAGGAATGTTACCATTCACTGTGCTGGTATCTAGCCAAATACTTACTATCTCAAAACTGTATAAAACTTATATCAGTGTACTTGTCCCATGTTTGTGCATCATGCATCGATTATATTTTTTATTAATTTTCCTTTGTTTTGCCAAAATTGTTACACGTAATTGGAGAGGTTGATGACACAAGGAATTTTATTATACCTTCCTGATTATTGATCATCAGAAAAAATGGATGGGTAGAAACATTCACTAAAATAAACTGAATAATTCTATATGGCTAAAATGTCATCGATATCTACGTGCTTCTATTCACATAGTTACTATCTGGCGATTGTTTCACTTGTCTTGCCTAAAAAATGATAACCTTAGTTATACAACTGCATGAATTTACTTCACAAAGAGTATTTTCACCACCTACACCCTCTTGTGTGTGTGTGTGTGCGGAGAAAGAGTGACCGTGTGAAATGAGTGAGTCAGGTCAAACATAGCAGGCTCTCTCTCTCTCTCTCTCTCTCTCTCTCTCTCTCTCTCTCTCTCTCTATATATATATATATATATATATATATATATATATATATATATATATATATATATATATATATATATATATATATATATATATATATATATATATATATATATATATATATATATATATATATATATATATTCTTTGCCATATACAAATTACGAAAAATACTATATATACTCAGAGCACGGGATAGAGAAAGAGTACGAGCCGTCTCTTTGCTTACTCTGCGTATATATATATATATATATATATATATATATATATATATATATATATATATATATATATATATATATATATATATATATATATATATATATATATATATATGTTAGACGAAGAACTAGGTTAGAAAAGAGATTGTTACAGATGTGGGAGTGAAGAGTTATAAAGAAGAAACGCTGTAGGTGGTGTAGGAGGTAGACCAATTATCAGCTTATGAACTTATGGATGTGGCGGATTCAGCCACACCTGTCATGAAGGTAGAGGGGATGGGAAGGGATGACATTGTCAATCCAATCTCTGCGCTAGCTATCTTTCATCTATATGGCAATTGGTCGTAAGACGTTCTGAGGTGCCACCTGTCCTTTTGCTCCTTGCAATTCTCCCTCTCTCTCTCTCTCTCTCTCTCTCTCTCTCTCTCTCTCTCTCTCTCTCTCTCTGTGAATACTAAGAAACTGTGACAATTTTTTAGTCTTGAAGTATACATGCCTTCCTTATTTGTTATGTATATGTTCTGTGCAATACATGCACACCGCAAGCAGATAATAGAACCGGACAGCCCTCTCGTTCAATTATGATATAAATTTTGTCAATGTCCATTATCATAATATGAAAGATATATATATCTGATAATATATCAATAGTACATTATAACAATACACAACCAGTATTTGTACATACTGGTTATCAATCTACTTGTACAACCATACGTGTAGATATGTATATGTACTGGGTACACTTACTTATGATTTTATCATGTTGGTAGAAATAACCCTACACCATCCCTTTGTGGTCATTGAGCCGCTCCCTCTCCAGTGTGTGTATGTGTATGAATTCGTCACACCCATAAATACATAATCTGATATTTGTCTCCCCATCCCTTTCATTTACCTCTTCCCTTCCCCCCCCCCCCCCAACGGGAACCGCCTTGACGTGGTGGGGGGGCTTGCGTGTCTCTGAGACCTGGCGAGCTAGACTAGAGGGGGCTCCGGCCCCTGCTCTGCCCCGATTTCGGGGAGAGAGGGCTTCCCATGCTAGTAAGGTCGCCAGTGAGAGACCAGACTAAATGGTTCCCATGCATTAGGCTGCCAGTACGGGCCAACAGCGCTGCCCTCCGGAGGGACTGCCCTCTAGGGGCCGTCCTATGTTGGATGGTTGGGTGTCTGGGCCGGGAGATGTTGGGGAAGGGGGTTTCAGCACCGTCGTGGGCAAACTTTCGAGCCATTGGGGCTGCTTTTTAAAACGAGTGGCCCCGTGAGGGAAGAGGTACCCCGCCCGCGGCGACCAGCGCTCGGTCCCCTCATCTGCCCGGTAGGTAGTAACTCTTGGCTCCTGGGGCCAATAACAACAAATCAATGATATATGGATACAGAAAAGCCCCAATCTCTTCCTCGAGCGGTGGTCGACCAGGCCCTCGAGACGTCACTCTCTGGTCGTGGTAATATGCAGAAAGCTGCAAATAAGAGTAGACCTAGCAGGTCGAGTGTTGTGTCGAAAAACCCTGTTAGCAATCTGGACACGGTAATGTTAACGAATGTACTTTGGAGTAGTCCTTCGAATCCGAATCACATATGACAGTGATTATAGGTCTAATCGGTGCTATATTACTTTCAATACAAATGCTGCTGCCAAAGCAGCATTTGAGGTAAAAGAATCTCTGACGGTGGGGGATACTCATTGTAAAGCTCAGATGATGCGGTCCATCAATGTAGTTGACAGTGACAATGACTACTGCCCTAATATATTTGATGACACTGTGGAGCATGTCCCAAAGGAACGTCGGGTTCCTACACCCTTTTGGTTTGTGGCTTACTACAGGGAGGGACGTGGTAACCTTATCCATGCTTCCCGGTATCTGGAGAAAGAAGTTGGATTATTACCAATGGGCCACATAAAGAAATATGGTAAGGGCGTTTTAATCAGAGCCAAAGATCTTACACAGGCCATGATGCTCCTCAATCTCCCCTGTCCTTCTGATAGCATGTTTGAATCTATTAAACCACATCGAACATTTAATTATAGCAAGGGGCGTATATATAATGAGGACCTGTATGAATTCTCAGAAGAGGACATTCTCGCTATTTGCCCAGACAGTGTCCAACGAGTAACGAAGATGAAAGGCAGTACAAATATGATCATCCTCACTTTCTATGGCTCGCATATTCAAGATCGCATTAACATTAACCCCACCTCATTTGAGGTGAAGCCTTTTGTTGAGCGTCCATTACAGTGTTTCTGTTGTTATGAGTTTGGTCATGGGAAGAGGAACTGCAACAACCGTTCCCGGTGTGGTAATTGTTCTGCTCTTGACTCACATCTTACTTCTGAGTGTCGGTCAGAGAGTTACTGTTTTTACTGCAGAGATGCTCACCCCTTGCGTTCTCGCCAATGTAAGATATACCTACTTGAGCAGGATATCCTCCACTTGGCTAATACTCAATTCATTAGCATAGGTAGTGCCAGACGGCAACTCAACTTTATGCGACAGAAGGATGGTGGTGTGAAGACATACGCCTTCTCCCTGCTTTTTGCTCTAGTGAGAACGTTTCTAAGGTTACTCTACATAATAGTTTCTCCGTCTTGGAAACTTTATCAGACACTCATTCTGGTGACCCATCAATTGATGACAATTCTCAGACTTTAGCTAAAGGTGTCCATGTGGTAGAGGTTCACGCTTCCACACGCTCTCCCAAAAGGAAACTTAAGTCACCTAAACTGCCACAGAGACGCCTTCGTGGTTCCTCTGATGCACTTGACTCTATAGATGTTCCACCTTGTGAGGCAACCATCTCTGTGGCCTCATCCATAGTTTCCTCTCAATTTCACCAGAAGCGTTCTCGTGGCTCTGATGAATCTCTTGATTCAACAGAAGTTCCACCTCGCAAGCTTCCTTCGGGATCATCAGAAGGGCGTTAAGTTAATGTGGATGCCACAGATGTTGTGACTTCAAAAGATTCACTTTCTCTTCCGCTTGAGCAGTGGAGTGATTCTACCACCTGTATTATGGATGTTGATGTATCTGCCTGTGTCAGTGATACCACTGCTGTACAGGACAGAACCATTGTAATTGTTTCAAAGAATATCCCATCTCATATCCCTTTATCTTCTTCTAACATATCAGATGCTACAGGGACTCGTCTACGGGTCCCAATTACTGCCCCAAGTACTACTCCTCGGGTTCGCTCTTCTTCTAGTGGCCCAGGATTACACAAATCTTATTGTTTAAGTAAACCCTCAGGTCGAGGTGGTAGTGGGAAGTACCTCCGTGAGGCTTCCCAAAAATCAGTACTAAAGTAACACCGTTCAAGGTCCTTCAGTGGAATTGCCGTGGCTTGCGTGCTTCTTGGGAGGAACTGCGCGTTCTTCTCTCTAGCTTCTCTCCTGCATGTGTTTCTCTCCAAGAGACAATGCTTGGGGACTACATTCCTGCCAGTCCTCCAGCATACTCAGCATTTTATTCCAATTCATTTGAATCCTAGTTCGCCGAGATATTCCATGCACGAGCCTGGAGCTTGACACTCCGCTCCAGGCTGTTGCAGTTAAGGTTTTTATGGACCGCCCATACATTGTGTGCAGTCTATACCTTCCTCCCAGTGTTACAGTTGAGAGGGGTGATCTCAACTGTTTTGTACGGGACCTTCCATCTCCCTTTATTTTATTGGGTGATTTTAATGGTCGTCATCCTCTGTGGGGTGACAGTTCGGTCAACCCCAGGGATGTTTTATTGGCTTCTTTTATTGAGGATGAGGGATTAGGGGTTTTAAATATGGGAGATGTGACACATTTTAATAGCCCTACTGGGACTTTTACCACTATTGATATTTTCCTTTGCTCACCCAGTGCTCTGTTGGATTTTACTTGAAGAGTGTTGCCTGACTTATATGACAATGACCATTTCCCTATACTTTTAGAAGGTAACAGGTATGAACCACAGTCTCGTCTTCCTAGGTGGAAATTAGAGAAGGCTGACTGGCAGTTTTTTAGAGAGCTAACTTCTTCAGTCTCTTCTGTAGCCGATTTCGGTAGCTCTGACGAGGCTGTAACATATTTCACTTCTGGCTACTTTCCCAAACGTCCTGTCCCTTGGTGGTCACCAGTCTGCACCACTGCTGTGTGGGAGAAGCGCGCTGCTTTCTCTCGCCTTCGTCGATATCGTGGGTACCCAACTCTTTTAGAGGACTTCCGACGGGCAAGGGCTCGGGCTAGATGAGTTTTAAAAGAGGCCCGACGTGCATCTTGGAAGGCCTATGTGTCTTCAATTAATACTAAAACTCCACTCACCCAAGTGTTCAGGAGAGTCCGTAAGATGGCGGGGAAGTTTTCTCCTAGTTCTCCACCTGTACTTAAGGTCATTGGAATTAAGATCATGGATGGTTTAACAGTGGCCAATACCATGGCGGAAGCTTTTGCAAAAGTCTCCAGCAGTGACTCTCGACTTCTGGCTGTCAGGCATGAGTTAAGAGCCAAGGAGCGTACTGTCCTGGATTTCTCAGGGAACGAGAATGAAAGTTATAACCATATATTCACCCTGAGAGACCTGCATTCTGCTCTCTCTCTCTGTGGCGATACTTCTAATGGGCCAGACAACATCCCATATGCAATGTTACGACACTTGGGTGAGGAGGCGATCTCATTTCTTTTAGCTTTATATAACAGAATCTGGCTGGAGGGTGTCTTCCCTTCTGGGTGGAGGGTTGCTACCATCCTTCCTTTCCTCAAGCCGGGCAAGGACTCTGGTGTTGCCCTCAATTATCGACCAATTGCCTTGACCTCAGTCTCTGTAAACTATTTGAAAAGATGGTGAATGTCAGACTGGTATACTTCTTGGAACGGGGTGATTTTCTGTCTCCGTCCCAGTCTGGCTTTAGTAAACACCGTTCCACTACAGATGCTCTGGTCAGGTTGGAAGCTGCTGCATGTGAGGCCTTTACAAGACATCAACACCTTTTCTGTGTATTCTTTGATTTAGAGAAAGCCTATGACACTACATGGCAATATGGCATCCTGCAGCAACTCCATTTATATGGCCTGCGGGGTCTCCTTCCACGCTTTCTTAAGGAGTTTCTCAGTGGTCGCAGTTTTTCTGTGAGGGTTGGTACAACCCACTCAGCATCTGTTGCACAGGAGGAGGGCGTCCCCTAGGGAAGCGTCCTCAGTGTCACATTGTTTGCAGTAGCAATTAATGCCATTGCCTCATCCCTTCCAGACGGTATAGCTAACTCGATGTACGTTGACGACCTAGCAGTCTGGTTTGCTGCTTCTCGTATGTCAGTGGCGGAGCGGCGCATGCAGCTTGCCCTTGACAGGGTGTCACGTTGGACTGGTTCTCATGGGTTTCGATTTTCTTCTTCCAAGGCAGTTGCTATGCACTTCTGCCGCATCCGTGGCGTCCCCCCAGATCCGGACTTATTCATGTATGGTCATCGGATACGCTGTGTCGAGGAGACTCGCTTTTTGGGTCTCCTTTATGACAAACGTTTGACTTGGGTTCCCCACTTACATACACTTAAGGTCTCTTGCCTCAAGGCTCTTAACCTGTTGAGGGTCCCCAGGGTGGCTCCATGGCTTCTTCCAGAAGTTTTCCCCTGCACCTGCTTTACAGACAAGAAGGAATCTCTTCCTCCTCCAGTGGCTCATTCCCTCTTTTTAGAACATGCCTTCACTCACAGGGAGTCCCTCCCTGTGTACACTGATGGGTCAAAGTCTGATGCTGGAGTTGGCTTTGGAGTTGTCTTTCCTGATTTTTGCCGTGGAGGCAGGCTCCCTTCTGTCATGTCCATTTTTACTGCTGAGCTCTCGGCCATTTTATATGCCCTACAAGTGATTTTTACTCTCCCTCAGCCTTCGTTTACTTTTTTTAGCGATTTCTGTAGTGCCTTGCAGGCCTTGTGCAATTTTAACTCTTCCCATCCCCTGGTGTTGGCCATTCTTGAGTGGCTTGTCCTCCTGGGCCGTCGTGGCCGCAAAGTCACTTTTCGTTGGGTCCCGGCCCATGTGGGTGTTGATGGAAATGAGCGGGCTGAAGCCCTGGCTAAGGCTGTGGTCTCCAATTCCCAGCCTCCTGCCAGGCGTCATCCTGTTCCTGCAGTGGACCTTCGACCCTACATAGATGCTACCGTTCGTTCCTGCTGGCTGGACAGATGGGATGCCGTCGGGGCTAACAAGCTCCGCGACATCCGCCAGCGCCTTGGTTTGTGGAGCTACAGTGGCCTGTCCCGCCGGTGGGAGACGGCTGTTGTCCGTCTCCGCATTGGCCACACATTATTGACTCATGGCTTTTTAATGGAGAGGGCTCACCCTCCCTACTGTGATGATTGTCTGGTCCCTTTGACAGTACGGCATCTTATTGTCGAGTGTCCCAGCCTTGGGGACCTTCGTCGTAGGCATCTCTCCGAGTACCGGAAGGGTGACGGTTCTTACAGTCTCTCCCAGGTGCTCGGAGAGGAGGCTTGTAGTGTGGGAGGGAACACCCTCTACTATGTGGAGGAGGCTGGCCTTCTCCACAAATTGTGAATTTTATTGTATTTATGGCTATTAATTTTTAGGTAGTTAAAGTCTAATGTTTCTTTCGTTAATATTTTAATTTTTTTATAATTTTTAGGTAGTTAAAGTTTAATGTTTCTTTCGTTAATATTTCAATTCATTTATATATCTAACTTAAGTAGGTTATTTTTTTATTAGTATATGATTTTTTTTGGAAGACGTGGGTTTTATTCATGCTGCTTCTCCCTTTCGAGGTAGTGAAAATTTAATCTTTGTACATATTTTATTAATGATGTAGATGACCTTTTTATGTTGGGCGGTATATGACCATTGTTGTTGCGCCGTCAGATGCCTAATGGCATCAATAAATCAATCAATCAATCAATTCTTCCCTTCCCCAAGCCTTCCGTACTGTAATAAGTCTCTCCAAATGACATGCACATCAAGGGAAATTCATCGGGATTATTACTCACGAAAAAAGGGAGGGGTAGGAGTAGGGCTTTATGCTGTTGGGGATCATGTGTATGTAATTCTTTATGGATTTTCAGTCTTATATAAAAGAATTCGAGGAAGGAAACATATATACATACTTAGCTATTCACATTTCTATACTGGGAATCGGGAATGTACGTACTACTTATGTATTTTAGACATTTTCACGAGAGAGTGAGAGAGAGGTACAGTAAGTTGTGGGTTATTTCACCGCTGGGTACCTCTAGAGAGATAGGGAGAATAAGAAGAGCAATAAACAGTCTGGTGCTAATTACAGTCCTTCTCTCTCCCAGAAAAATAATGCACACTGACAAGATCTAGGTAGTGGCAATTTCAGCACTGAGTTTGAAATGGAAATGAAAGATTCAGCAGAGAAAGGGTTAAAAGATATAATCAAACAGATATTCTAATTATATTTTTTTGTTATTACTTTTCGACTAATCACTTTCATATTTCTTACCCTCTTCCCCTTCACCCTTGCCTCAAATCATCACATTTCTTCTCTCCTATATCCACCTACTTTAATGCAGTATGCACTTCTTTAAACCCGGGTTCTTCAAACTACGAGTCCCGAATTCCTCCAAACTGGGTCGCAGGCTCACAAAAATAAATACATAAATAATATAGAATAATAATGTTCGTGACAATAAAATAAATATGAAGTTCATATGTGAATCCACCTAACATATTTTTATAATCGAATATTCATATATTTAATTATCAATAAAACAAAATCATTGCACAAATATTAGCCTTCTTGACAGAGAATGAGAGAGAGGGAGGGGTAGGTGAGGCAGTGTTTATAATTCTGGTTAGATTGCCTTTTAATCATAAATATTACGTTTCAGTTTCTGGCCTTGTATTTTCTTAGGTTGATATTTCTGGTCATTTGTAAAAGATCTTTCTGTATGGGTCGCGAGAATGATGTCATAGTAAAAACTGGGTCATGACTGAAAAAGTTTGATGAACCCTGCTTTAAACTATTGGTGATTCGATACCGTTCACTGTGTATGCTTCATTCATTCCTCCTGAGACACGTCTTCTCTACCTGATCATTTTTTACCCTCCTATATAGCTCCGCCCTCATTTCTCTCCTCCTCTCCCTTAACATCCCCCCTCCCTCCACCAGCAACTGTTGCCAGATCCGACGAGGCCCAAACCAAGTCGCTGGTGGAAGAAGTGTGGACCTTTGATCTGTCCGGAGCTGTACAGCCACGCACCAAAGTTACTGTACCCCCTCAGTGGAAGTCAGGGTCAGAGAGAGAGTAGGTAAGCGGACAGTAGCCACCACAGTGTTGTCAACTCTAGCCAAGATAGTATTCCCGAACCATGAGTTGTGAGCTTCAAATACTTGACAAGGAGTAAACCTCACATTCCTCTTTGACGTGATGAAGCATCAGCTGTATGAACTTTATTATCTCCCTGTATTTTATTTCTTATATTTATTTTTTTCATTTTAGAACAAATGTAAGGCCACAGGGTATTGATTATACTTTGATAGTGTTAAACATTTATTATTCAAATAATTGTCAACCACCACATAACATTTTATATTACAATATGGGTCTAATATTTTGTCCAGCCCCCCTGGACCTCAATAACATTAACTCACTAACACGTTCTTAATTAGTAGTAAACAATTGTCATTTGGTCATAGTAAATTTAGCAGTTAAAGTAATGTCAAAAAACAATATATTCTCACTCTCTCTCTTCGTCTTCTCTCCCTTACACTTTCGTTATCATGATCCCTCTCTGCCTCCCACATTATTACGATTTCCCTCACCCACACCCATTCAACTCCCCTGTCCCTCCCATACTGCCTGCTGGACGTACTCTTATAAGGTCTGTTTCCTCTATGCTCCGTAGTCTTAATATAGATATAATGGTTGCAGACGTCCCCCAGGGCCCCCTCCATGGATGCTACCAACACCTGATGTGAGCTTCACACCTACTTCCAAGTTGGAACTGCCTTCTCTACAGCGGCAGTTGGCTATGGAACACATAGAAACAGTGACTTCCTCCATCACAGATCCATACTGCCTCTACACTGATGGCTCATTGCAAGCGGATGGTACAGCAGGTTGTGCTGTTTTCTCACCTGACCTGGAGTCACCTCCAGGGGGCTGGGTTGGCCGTCGTCTCTGTAACCACTCTAGCTCAACATTGTGTGAACTGTATGCCATTCTGGATACTGTTAGTCCTGTTTGTCAACGTGGAGTTAATGCTGCCATTTTTTGTGACTCCAAACCTGCCCTTCATTCCCTCTCTAGTGTTCAGCCCACATACTCTACTGTTATTCAGCAGATTTGATCGTTTTTGGCCTTATTGCGTCATCGTAACTTGACTTGTCAAATTTTTATGAGTGCCATCCCATGTAGGTTTACGTCACAATGGTACAGTTGACAGACTCGCAAAGGAAGCCTGCCATCTGCCTCCTCGTGGTGTTGGACGTCCTCTCTCCCTGACATGTTACCTTTTTAGAGTTCGCTCCGCCGCTCTCCTCCCTGTACGGCGATGCAGGGATGCAGAGAGGCCCTTCAGCATCTCCCATCACCCATTACGAGTCTGCCATCACAAATATTCCTACCGTCGTCGATACCTCATGGTTCGGAGGCACAATGTAGTCTCTGCTCGTTTGAGGCTTGGCTACCGGCCACCGTGGCAGGTTGCTGGGATGCAGGGTGAGCCTCCCTTCACTGAGTGTCGCTTGTGTCGAGCGCCTCGTGCTAACATTATAGAGCACTATTGCCTGGGTTGCCCCACTGTCCGACACTTGCTGCACCAGGGCCTGCCACTTGATGTGGTTTGTCGACACCTGCTGAACCATCAGGTTCTGGAGGAACTTCTGGTATGCCACCCTCGTTTTGGTGGATTTAAGTAGGTCATAATATAAATATTTGTCTGTATGCTTATGCTTCATTCTGTTATGTTTTCGTGATGTGTGTGTGTGTGTGTGTGTGTGTGTGTGTGTGTGTGTGTGTGGTTGTAGTAATTGAATTCTCATGAGTCCCGCCTACCCTTGTGTATGAGTCTCGCTCCAGAACAGGTGGAGTGTGGACGTACTCGTGGCGCTCTGCCTCCATTCTCGTTTGTGTTGTTTTGGAGCTCTTGTTTGTGTTTTTTGTGTTGTTTGTGAGTTCTTGTTTGTGTGTTGTTGTTTCTGTGGTGTTGCTGGTGTTGTTTGTCTGTTGTGGTTCTGTGTATAGTTTTGTTGTGATTGTCTGTGTGTGTGTGGGTGTGTGTGTGTGTGTCCCTGGCTGATTGAGTGTTTAGTTGTTTGCTTTCCATCTAGGCCTTGCCTGGCCTGATGGAGAGTGCAGATTCCTGCTAGGAGGCCGACTTGGCAATGTCGGAGGAAGACGAGTCTCCAATTGAGGATCACTGGCCTGAGCTGCCTTCTCGCAAGCCTCCCCCCCTCTCCTCAGTCACTCCGCAGCTCAGGTTGCAGCCGTCCACCTCCTCAACCTCTACCAAGCGATCTGTTGATGCCTCGTCCGACTCCTCGCAGGATTCCGATGGTGTGGACTGTTTGCCTCCAGCTGCCAAGACTGCCAAAGGTGCTTCAGCTGTGCACGACGTACCTTCTCTGCCTCACCCTGGTGTTTCTTCTTTGTATACCAACTCCTTGCCCTCGTCCAACCTTCCTGCTTTTGCTCCGAGAGATGCCTATGTCAAACTCTCCTTCTCTGGAAACCCATCTACGGACACAAGGCTGCGTTGGTTGTCTGATGTCAACAGGGCCTTCCAGTTGCAGAGTGAACTGGCTGAAGTCAAGATGGCTGCTGTCACCTCCCGGTTTGTCTACATCTCTAGGAAGCATCAGGACATCATTGATAGAGTGAAGGCTGGTGAATTTTTATCTCTTCCTCTCATTCTTGAAGACTCACCTGAGAGGCCTCGTAAGTTCCCCAGCTACATCCTTACCCGTTTTCCTATTGATGTTGACCCGAAACTTGCCAAAGGATACCCTGGTGTATACTTTGCCCATCGTTTTTTCCAAGATGTTTCCCCCATTAGCCGTATTGTTGTCTGGAGTCAACCCGATCCACCTCCAAATGAGATTTCCTTTGATTTCCTCCCTTGTCTTCCACTGTGTGAGGTGAGAAAACTTCATAATGACCAGCCTTGGTGCTACAGGTGCTGGGGAGTTGGGCATATCTCCCGGTACTGTTCTGCCAGGCCGAAGTGTGCATGGTGTGCGGCCGACCATGATTCCAAGACGTGTCCTGTCAGGGGTGAACCATCACGTCCTGCTGCCTCCACCTCTGAGCCTTCACCTCCTGAAGATACGTCTCGATGGAAGTGTCCACGATGCCTTCATGCAGGGGTTAATGTGTAGCATGGATGTACTCGACGTAAGGTCCAGGCTCGTGTCTCTACTATTGCTCCGCCTCCACCACCACCACCACCACTACCACCTCCCCAGTCTGCTCCTCCTACCAGCCCTGCCTCACCTCCAGACCTGGCCCTCCGCAAGTCTGTTGCTACCCTCATGGCACGATGTACGGATCTCAAAAACCTCTTTTCTGCCCTTGAAGCCAGGATTAATGGGCTGGTTGCCACTCAGGCTGCCAATGACTCCAAACTCTCCACCTTGGTCGAGGCTCAGCAGGCCATCATCTCAACTGTCACTACCCTTACCGAAAAGATGGATACTGTTGCATCTCGCCTTGAAAAGCTTTTCGAGTCAGTCCCTTCTCCTGGTCCATCTTCTTCTCCAGGTCGCTCATCTGCCCCCACTCACCGGACTTCTACCTCCAAATACAGAGTTCGCTAGTGATTGCCGGCTGGATGTCATCTCCTGGAATGTATGTGGTATCACCAGTTATGCTAAGCTCACTCAACTCAAGGCCTATGTTTTTCGTCATCATCCCAGTGTTATTTTTCTCCAGGAAGCATTTCCAGGATGGCCGCTCGCTGCTGGGCAAGCTCCTCCCCTCTCAGGTTATGTGCCATATGTTTATCTAGTAAGGAATGGTCTCCTGACTTACATACATAGCTCCTTGCCACATCACCTTCTCCGTACCTACACTGATCCTGACATGACCTTTCAGCTATTTGAGGTTCTACCTGGGAATGGAGTACTCCAACTATGTAATGTCTATTCTGCCCCAGCTAGACTCACTCTTGAGGCTCTTCCTTCTCCAACAGTGCGTGGTATGGTGTATATGGGAGATTTTAATGCTCGGCATTCTGATTTGGGTGATGGTACTGGCTCTATTATTCGTAATGGTGTTCGTCTCCTTTCATACATCCGCAAGCATCATCTGACACGCTGGGACACTGGTGGTGCCACTCATTGCCGGGGAGGTACTCTGGATTACATCCTCTCGTCTGGCCTGATAGCATCTCAGGTTCAGTGCTCCTCCGTGCCAGACTTATTCTCTGATCACGTTGCTCTTCGGTTTCATTATTCTGTAACTGCTGGGTCAGGTGCTTCAGCCACTCATTTGCGTATTGCTGTGCCCCCTAAATATTGCCCGACTCACATCTTATTTATGGCCTATGTATTCCCTACATTTGACATATCATCAGCTGAACAGTTGTACTCTGATCTTGTATCTGCTACTCATGACTTTCATAGGCTATACGTCTCCCGGCCACACCTCCAGCATCGCCATACTGCCCACTCCTGGACGCTGGATGCACGTATACAGGAGGAAAAGGAGGAGGCTGAAAGTGATAGCCTATTGTTTTCAAGCCAACCCAACCCCTGACCTACTCCATCGTTACCAGATGTCTAGGGACGCTTTAGTTGCCCTGCAGGATTGTGCTCACACTGAATCTTGGCAGCAGTTCACGGACAGCATCAACCAGCAAACAAGTGTGGCTTCTATGTGGCACCTCATCCGTCGGGTTGTTAAAAAGACACCGGCCACTGCTCGTCATCACACTCCTGCCGACTATGCCAAACAACTTGTCGATGCCTGGTCAGAACAATCTACCCCAGCCAGTCTACCCATCCACATACAAGATGCACTCGCTTCCCGTGCTGCTGTCCATCGGCTACGTCTAATGTCTGCTCTGTTACAAGATGATGACGATGATGCAGAGAAGATAACTGAGGAGGAGTTGCGCCATGCTCTCTCTCGGGGTAGAGCTTCTTCCCCTGGTGATGATGGTATTACTTATGCTGTGCTGCGCCTACTTCAACAAGTTCCTGGGAACCCTCTACTTCGCCTGTACAATCTTTGTCTTCGTGACGGTTGTGTACCACGAGCCTGGACCAGCAGCACAATAATACCCATCCCTAAGCCCGGCACTGCGAAGTTCAGGCCTATTTCCCTTACTTCCTTTTTTTGTAAGGTTATGGAGAGAATCTTACTCAATCGTCTCATGTACAGACTGCAGGATCGCCTTTCTCCATGGCTGTTTGGTTTCCTTCCCCAGCGGAGCACACATCACTGCCTAGTCGACATGTACTCTCGCCTTTCCAGGGACAGTGTGGTGGCCTTCATTGACCTTCGAAGTGCCTTTGATGTTGCTAATAGAGACGTCATTTTGGATCAACTGGTTGACTTTGGGATAAAGGGTAATCTACTACGGTGGATTCGGGGCTACCTGAGTAACAGGACCTCCCGTGTATTTTTCAGTGGTGCACTCAGTCCTTTGCGCAGTTTTCATCTTGGTACGCCTCAAGGTGGTGTTCTCAGCCCATTGTTATTTAATATTCTGATGCATCAGCTGCTCACTTCTCTCCCTGATATTCCTGGAACTACAATTACATGCTATACTGATGATATCTGTGTTCATTCTACCTCACCAAGGGATCTCCAGCGGTTTCTTGATTCCTTCTCTGTGGTCTCCTCTCACTGTGGCATTATTGTCTCCCCAGATAAGAGCAGAATATTCACCTGCCGCCTTCCTCAAGCTCAGCCAGTGTTCACCATTGGAGGGACTGTCATTCCCATTTGTTCCCAGTACTGCTACCTGGGTGTGCCAGTCAATATTTGGCCGATTGTCCCTGCCAGACCTCAAGACCATCCCATTGTCCAGGACTTATTGGGTCGTCTCCAGTGCCGACTTACACCACTTCACTGCCTATCTAACAACTCCTCGGGCATCTCCATCCCAGTAGCCAGGGCTATCTATATTGCTTTTATCCGTTCAGTTGTTGATTACCTTTCCACTGCTTTGATTCAACTTCCTAGGGCTACTCTGGAAACTTTAGAAAAATTTCAGAATAGAGCAATGAGAATAATTCTCGGCTGTCCAATGTCGACCAGGATAGTGAACATGCAGCGTGAGTTGCGTCTTCCCCCATTAATCGAGAGAATTTATTCTAATGTTACTTGCTTCACTGTCAAGTGCCTCCATTTCCCACATCTTTCATCCCATTACGCTCAGTTAGTAAGGACTTCTCTTAGACCAAACTACCCGGTCCCTCCCATACTGCCTGCTGGACGTACTCTTGTAAGGTCTGTTTCCTCTATGCTCCGTAGTCTTAATATAGATATAATGGTGGCCGACGTCCCCCCAGGACCCCCTCCGTGGATGCTACCAACACCTGATGTGAGCTTCAAACCTACTTCCAAGTCGGAACTGCCTTCTCTACAGCGGCAGTTTGCTATGGAACACATAGAAACAGTGACGTCCTCCATCACAGATCCATACTGCCTCTACACTGATGGCTCATTGCAAGTGGATGGTGCAGCAGGTTGTGCCGTTTTCTCACCTGACATGGAGTCACCTCCAGGGGCTGGGTTGGCCGTCGTCTCTGTAACTACTCTTGCTCAACATTGTGTGAACTGTATGCCATTCTGGATGCTGTTAGTCTTGTTTGTCAACGTGGAGTGAATGCTGCCATTTTTTGTGACTCATGACCTGCCCTTTATTCCCTCTCTAGTGTTCAGCCCACACACTCTACTGTTGTGCAGCAGATTTTTTCGTTTTTGTCCCTATTGCGTCATCGTAAATTGACTGTCAAATTTTTATGGGTTCCATCCCATGTAGGTTTACGTCACAATGGTACAGTTGACAGACTCGCAAAGGAAGCCTGCCATCTGCCTCCTCGTGGTGTTGAACGTCCTCTCTCCCTGACATGTTACCTCTCTAAAGTCCACTCCGCCGCTCTCCTCCCTGTACGGCGACGCAGGGATGCAGAGAGGCCCTTCAGCATCTCCATCACACATTATGAGTCTGTCTGCCATCACAAATATTCCTACCGTCGTCGAGGCCTCATGGTCCGGAGGCACAATATAGTCTCTGCTCGTTTGAGGCCTGGCTACCGGCCACCGTGGCAGGTTGCTGGGATGCAGGGTGAGCCTCCTTTCACTGAGTGTCGCTTGTGTCGAGCGCCTCGTGCTAACACTGTAGAGCACTATTGCCTGGCCTGCCCCACTGTCCGACACTTGATGCCCCAGGGCCTGCCACTTGATGTGGTTTGTCGACACCTGCTGAACGCCAGGTTCTGGAAGAACTTCTGGTACGCCAGCCTCGTTTTGGTGAATTTTAGTAGGTCATAATGTAAATATTATTTGTCTGTATGCTTGTGCTCCATTCTGTTATGTTTTTGTGATGTGTGTGTGTGTGCGTGTGTGTGTATGTGTGCGTGTGTGTGTATGTGTGTGTGCGTGTGTATGTGTAGTTGTAGTCATTGTATTCTCATGGGTCCCGCCTACCAGTATGTATTGTTGCCTGCCGGTTGATTGACGCTACGGCACAATTAATTATAAAAAAAAAAAAACTCCAGTAATGAGGAGCGCAGACCTGCACCGTCCACATTAAGTGTTGTAAGAATTTCCGAACGTAGCTGTACATTACCTGCCCAGCTACTCCATTAAACAAAATCACACACTAAAATGCCTTCTAAAAATATGGGACATCACTTTGTCATTATTCCCCAATATGCAATCAACTAACACAAACATATTGTATAATATGGCCTCGGATTTAGTACTTTGAGGGGGCTTTAAGTTTAGGCCCTCCAATTGTAGATATTTTTGTTGATGATAATTAAATTCTTCGAAACGTTTAATTCCTATTACTGGCGACAATACAGTATACTTCTAGTATTGGAATATTTATTTTATTCCCTCCTTGTATAGCAATAATAAAGCAAACAACGACACGATTAACCCCTGGTTATCTCGGGTGGCAACACTGATTTTAGGCTTGTAGCCAGTTGTAGGGAGTAGCTATAGTCCAGCCACCACCCACCTCCTGCCAGTGTTGAACTGGCAGTGAGGGTAAAATAAAGTATTTTCAGAGCTCCTTTTTTCCTGTAATCAAGCATATATATATATATATATATATATATATATATATATATATATATATATATATATATATATATATATATATATATATATATATATATATATATATATATATATATATATATATATATATATATATATATATATAAACGACAGTGACATTGTATTTTATAATGTTGTGTTGAAAATTGTTATATTGACATGTTTTATAAGGAATTCAGAGTGTAAAAATATACTTAGATAAGTACAGTCTCCTCCACTGCCGCGTTCATCACTCCAGCGTTGTCAATGTGTGTAACCCACAAGGTGTGAACCTCCAGTGTCGTCGACATTAGTGTCCGAAACACACACCAATATGATTCATGCCAGTGGGAGGTTGATTGAGGGGTGGTGGGCGGTTGGGTGTGGTGTTCTATGGAGGCAGGGTAGGGAACTGTAAGCTGTAATGCAGAAGTCTTGGCTAGGTGCCATTTTTATGAATGCTTAATATAGGTCAAAAATAATAGTAACACTTGGTGGAGTTTTTGTTTCATGTTCTACATCATAACGATAATGATAGTTACTGCAGGTAAGAATAATATCTCTAGTGTAGAATTTAAGCACGTCACCGTGTTGCTATAACATTCCACACCACCATTAGTTCCCACAAGTCAAGATAGGCTCGTTCCTTCAAGATAGTCATTGTATATTAATATGGTATTTATTTTGTGACGATGACGCAGATTTGTCAGTTACAACAATGTCCAACATTTGATGAACATTAAAACAGTAGTACTGGTGTACTGACAGTTGTCATTAAAAGTTGTTTCTTTACAGTTCCGACTAAAGATAATTCATTATATATTTTTTATTATATAGAGAACCTTTCACAACCTTTATTGTTCACATTACTTTGTGATCATAGATGGATTGGTTGAGGATGGAAACATAAATCATATATTTAAGGTATTGGATGCTTCATATGTGTCGGAGTTGATGAATACAGTCGAGCTTCAAGGTGTTGGTTGATTCAGGGCATACATAAGTAAATATTCTGATACTTCACTTTGATACAGTTTGACTTGGATCTTATATGTGATTTACAATACCCTATTTTCACAAGACAACTTATTTCATTAATATTAATTAGGCCATGACGATATGATGCTAGTAACCACAACTGTGCACGCCAATTAATGTGTGTGAAGAGAGAGAGAGAGAGAGAGAGAGAGAGAGAGAGAGAGAGAGAGAGTGAGATGACTTTCAAGGTATTCGCGATTTTAACTTAAAATGTATGATTTTTGTTGGCATCCTCGCTCAATCCGTCTATAACCGCTTAGTAATGTCAAAACTGAAGTGTGTGAAAGTTTAATATGTAATGATAATAAAATATTACCTCAGTCGGAGAAGTCAAATTTCACTATTACCAATGTTCACAATGCTCGTAAATTGAAGATATTTGTTATAATTGACAGAAATTAAAGCCATCGTCATCACAATGATTAACTTGGTGGGACAAACCTATGGAAATTTATGAGGCCTGATTTTAATATGTTATGTTCTAGGAACATTTTGACGTTTAAAACTTCACATTCAATTTAATTTACTTATTATGTGTAATAACTATCATTAACGTTATGATGTAGAACATGAAATATTAATTAAAACCAAGATGCGCTGCTGATAGCTGGCATATGCTAAACATTTATAGAGACATCTGGCCGAGACTAGCTACTGCCTCACCAACCCAGCATTTCTTTAACAGTTTGAGAGTATAATATACTGATAACAAACAATAACTAATGACTTTACTAACCATCACAATGTTGTGGTCTACCAATGTCATGTTTGTTAAGTAACAGATTTATATAGTTGATATATAATTTAGTACAGCATTACTGCTGACAATCCTCTCGCTAACTTTCCTCTGTAAAACATGCACCACACCATTCCAAAGCCTACACCCCTCCATTACCCTCCCCCCGATTTACTCGTGGCATGTGTTTCGGATATGTGAGTCGAAACTGAAGGTTCACACCTTGTGGAGTACAAACATTGACAACGCTGGAGTGATGAACGTGGCAGTGGAGGAGACTATACATAGTGTGTAAAAGTGAATTTTGAGTTGCAGTCATTCTTACTTGGCTTCCCATCCTACAGATGTCCATTTATTCTTCCCAAGTACATCAGGAGACAGCTAAAAGTTTGTATATCAATATGCCGTCAAATGTGTTGTTTACATAGTGACCGCGAGTGCAGGAGAAAGGCCTCCAAGACAGAGCTGCCACGATATATAAGGCCCACGGCTAAGGGGTTAACAAATCATATACATTAATGTTAACTATTTCAAACCAGATTTAGAGCATGATGATTTGGGACACAACAGAATATAATGTTCCTGTCCATTCCTAATGTAGGCCAACCCCTTTGCTTCTATGAGTGATTCTGCAATTATAGTTTCTTTTGGAAGCTTGCTCCACTTCTCCACTCACCCACTACTATTTAGCGTCTAAAATGAAAATTCAGAAGCTTGAGCGTGTTTTATCTTGACTTGAGAGCCCGTAAATGTCCCCATTTGCGAACCGAAAATGTAATAGGCCCTAAATCATATCCAGTTCCGTTCGAGATGCCTAGACACATTGCTTTTGAAGAAGCATAGATCATAGTTGTGTTAGCTTGTGTATTTGAAAGACCGAGGGTAGCGGTCAATATTTGCATTAACAAATTGAACAGAAAAGTGGTGAGATTTAGTATTTTGGCAAGACTGTATGCTCTCCAGAGGGGAGGAAGCATATAGTGCAATTTTTTTAATATTCATACAGACAATGAATTCCAGTAGAATTAATTCTGTTCGTGTGGAACCATCTCAAAGATAGAACTGAAACTTTTAGATGATCACGAACTTCAATGACTATAACATTCATAAATGATGAATATAAAAGGCATTCCTTCATCGCAAAGATTTAAGATGTGATAGACTTATTAGGAGTAGTTCGGGATTCGTCAAATAATATTTGGTGTATTGCAGCATACAAAGAGGGCTGTAAAATACAATCGGTACTATTGAATAATTTTGTCACCTTAGAGAAAGGTGTATTCGTAGGTCATATGTAATATGCCCAATTATTAACAATAAATAATTGAGTGATTGATAGTTAGGGTCATATACCGCCCAAGATAAAATTAAATTCCAAGAATTTCAAGACATGGTCATTCACATCATTTAAAAAACATAAACACACATTAGCCGGGTCTCACTACCGCAAAAGGGAGAAGCAGCATGATTAAAAGGACATATAAACTAAAACTCACATTTCACTAAAATACTTGATAAACTTAAGTAAAGTATGGCCTGAGCACCTGGGAGAGACTGTAAGAACCATCCTCCACCCAGTATTCTGAGAGGTACAGTCGCCAGCTCTGCCGCTTGGTACAGGGGCTCACATGTTTAAAAGATTTAAGTGATTCAGTTCCTTAAGCAACAAAGTTCACTTCATGCAAACCCAGGTACTGGCGGATGCCACGGAGCGTGTTAGCTCCAATGGTGTTTCATCTGTAATGCCAGCAGCAACGAATGGCAGCATCTATGTAGGATCGAAGGTCTAAAGCAGGTACGAGATGATGCCTGGCAGGGGGCCTAACACAGGAGGCTGCAGCATTAACCAGGGCATCAGCCCGCTCATTCTCATTGACATCCACATGAGCCGGGACCCAACATATGTAACTCTGCGGCCAGGACGTCCCAGGAGGACAAGCCATTCAAGAATAGCTAACACCAGGGGATGGAAAGATATTAAAATTGCCCAATGACGGCAAGGCACTACAGGAATTGCTAAAAATAGTAAAAAGAAGGCAGTGGGAGTTTAAAATACTTAGAGGCATATAAAATGGCCGAGAGCTCGGCAGTAAAAATAGACACGACAGAAGGGAGCCTGCTGCAACGACAAGAGGAAGATATTCGCAAAACGAACTCCAGCATCAGACTTTGACCCGTCAGTGTACAAAGGGAGGGACCCCATATTATGAGAGTAAACATGTTCTTAAAAGAGCGAGCGAGCCACTGGGAGTTGAAGAGCAAGAGCAGGTATGGACTTCGGGGAGAAGCCATGGAGTCACCCTGGGGACCAACACAGGACATATCTGGAAGTCATCAATGCCGAAGTCCTCCAGGGCCTTCCTGACCCAGAATCCAAGGGGCCATGGTGTGCAAGGATGTGAGATGTAGTACTGAGACATGATATCAGATGACAACGCCAAGCAGGGAAGGGAATCAGAAATTCGATGTAAGCGATGCCAACAACGAACCATCAACGACTGGCGACGGAGATCAAGAGGTGGCTCATCAGCGTCCACCAGGAGACAGAAGATTGGGGACGACCTAAAGAACCGGGTCTAACACTCTGAGATGAGCATCCATGGCAGAGGAGTACACCTCACGTCTATAGTCAAGTTTTGACCTAATAGCAGCACGATATAGGCAGAGGGGGATGGCCTGATCAGCCCCCCAGGACATATGGTCAAGGACCCTCAACAGGTAGAGAGCCTGGAGGCAAAAGACCTTAAGTAAACATAGCAGGAAAGAAGCGAACCCCATGAAAATCAGCTGAAAGCAACACTCTGTTGAGGGGAAGCTGCATGTGCCGCTCCGCCGCTGACATATGGGAAGCAGCAAACCAGACCGACATGTCGTCAACTTACATCGAGTTGGCTATACCGTCAGGAAGAGATGAGGCAATGGCGTTAATTGCCACTGCAAACAACTTGACACTGAGGACGCTTCCTTGGGGGACGCCCTCTTCCTGTGCTATGGGTGCAGAGAGGGCTGTACCAACCATTACACAAAAACTGTGACCACTGAGAAACTCCTTAAGAAAGTGCGGAAAGCGGCTTCGCAGGCCATATGCATGGAGTTGCTGCAGGATGCCAGATTGCCATGTAGTGTCACAGATCTTTTCTCTAACTCGAAGAATACACAGACCAGGTGTTGATGTCACATGCAGCAGCTTCCAACTTGACCAGAGCGTCTGTAGTAAAACAGTGTTTACAAAAGCCAGAGTGGGACATAGACAGAAAACCCCCCCGTTCCAGGAAGTACACCAGTCTGACATTCACCATATTCTCAAGTAGTTTGCAGAGACAGAAGGTCAAGCCAACAGGTCAGTAACTGACTACAACATTAGAGTCATTGCCTGGGGTAAGGAAGGATAATAGCAACCCTCCACTCAGAAAGGAAGACACCTTCCAGCTGTTATATATATTTTTATTAGTAATTGAAGACACTCAAACCTTCTAAGATGCGCATAGTGCTTCTTTTAAAACTCGTCTAGCCCGAGCCCTTGCTCGGCGAAAGTCCTCTAAAAGAATAGGGTCTCCACGATTGCTACGAAGGCGATAAAAAGCCAAGCGCTTCTCCTGCAAAGCAGTGGCGCAGACTGGAGACCACTAAAGGACAGAACGTTTGGGAAAGTGACCAAAAGTCTTAGGGATAGAGTTGAGAGCAGCAGAGTGGAGTATATCAGTGAAATAGGTCACAGCCTCATCAAAGATACTAAAATCTTCAACAGAGGAGACCGGAAAAGTAACCTCTTTGAAAAACTGCCAGTCAGCCTTCTCTAATCTCTACAGAGGAAGATGAGCCTGTGGTCCGTATCTGTTATTTTCCAAGAGTATAGGGAAGTGGTCACTACCATATAAATCGGGCAACACACTCCAAGTAATATCCATTAGTGCACTGGGTGAGCAGAGGGAAAGGTCAATGGCGACAAAAGTCCCTGTAGGGCTATGGAAATGTGTCACATATGCCGTATTTAATGCCTGTAATCCCTTATCCTCAATAAAAGAAGCCAATAAAACACACCCTGGGCTTGACCACCCTCTGTGGGCCGTCCTGTGTTGGATGGTTGGGTGTGTGGACCGGGAGATGTTGGGGAAGAGGGTCTCAACACTGCCACGGGCAAACTTTCGAGCAATTGGGGCTGCTTTTAAAAATTAGTGGCCCCGAGTGGGACGAGATACTTCACCGACGGCGACCAGCACTCGGTCCTCCCATCTGCCCGGTAGGTAGTAGCCTTGGCTCCTGGGGCCTTACCAATAATAATAATAATGTTATATATATAACGATAAGCCTCTTTCTCTTCCTCGAGCGGTGGTCGGCCAGGCCCTCGAGACATCACTCTCTGGTCGTTGTGGTATGCAGAAGGCTGGGGCAGTTTGGACACTGTAATGTTGACTAATATATTATTTGCATATTTTTCCTATTGCGCTATCCACTCCATTTTAAAGAATTTTGGAGTGGTTCTCAATATCCGTCTTACCTGCTAATGCAGCATTTAAGGCTAAAAACTCTCTGTCTGTGAGGGATACTCACTGTACGCTTCAGATGATGCAGTCAACACAATGTAGTAGACAGTGACATTGACTACTGCCCTAACATCTTTTATGACCTTTTAGAGCATGTCCCTCAGGAGGAACGCAACCCTACACCCATTACGTTAGTGGTTTACTACAAGAAGGGCAGTGGTAACCTCATCCATGATTCTAGGTATTTAGAAAACAAAAAATTGGAATACTACCGATGGCCCACATAGAAAAAATATGGTAAGGGTGTTTTAATCAGAGCCAGATATCTTATACAGGCCATGATGATCCTCAATCTCCCCTGCCAATCTGATGGCATGTTTGAATCCATCACATCTCATCTAACATTTAATTACAGCATAGTGCGTGTATACTAGAGGACCTGTATGAATTCTCAGAAGAAGACATGTGCCCTATGTGCCCTGATAAGTGTCCAACGAGTAAAAAAGATGAAAGGCCGTAAGAATACGATCATCCTTACTTTCTATAGCTCATATACCCCAGATTGCATTATTGTCAACCCCACCTCATTAGATATGAAGCTTTGTGTGAGTGTCCTTTACAGTGTTTGTTTTTGTTACGGTATGAGTTTGGTCATGGGAGAAAAAACTGTACAAACCGTTCCCGGTGTGGTAAATGCTCTATTCTTTACTCACATCCTACTTCTGAATGTCAATCAAAGAGTTACCGTACTGCTTTTACTAAAGGAATGCTCACCCCCTACGTTCTTGCCTATGTAAGATGTACGTCCTCAAACAGGATATCCTCCACTTGGCTAACTCCCAATTCATCAGCATTGGTAGTGCCAGACGGCAACTCAACTTCAGGTTACAGAAAGATAGTGGTGTTCGGACATACACCCTCTCCCTTTGCCCTCCTTATTTCAAGTCGACAACATCAAATTCGGTTGCAGTAACCTCTCACCTCTCCCAAGAAACAGCTGCTTCTTCTCTGATGAGAACATTTCTCCAGTTTCACTAAATAATAGCTTCGCTGTCATGGAAACTGTATCAGATACTGATATTGTAACCCTTCCACAAATGGCAATTCTCAGGCTTTAACTAAAGGTGTTCATTTGGAAGAGCTTCACGTTGCCACACACTCTGCAAAAAGGAAACCAAAGTCATTTAATTGCAACAGAGGCGTCTTCGTGGTTCCACTGACACACCTATCTCCACTGACGTTCCTCATTGCAATACAACAGTCTTTGTAGACTTATCCAAAATTTCCTCTCCGATTATTCTCTTGATCCAGCAAATGTTCATTCTCGCAAGCTTCCTTTGGGAAAATCAGAAGGAATGTGGAATGAATGTGGATACCTCGGTTGTTGTGACTTCAAAAGATACAGTTTCTCTTCCACTCGAGCATTGGAGTGATTCTTCCACTTGCATTATGGATGTTAATGTTTCTGCCTGTGTCAGTGATATCATTCCAGTACAGGACAATATCAATGTGGATGCTTCAAGGAATATCCCTGCCCATCTCTCTTCACCTTCTTCTAACATATTCAGGTGTTTTAGTGGCCCAGGATTAGAGAAAATTTGTCATTTGAGTAAGACCTCTGGTCAAGGTGGTAGTGGCAAGTCTCTCTGTGAGGCTTCCCTAAAATCAGATTTAAAGTAACCCTATTCAAGTTCCTTCAGTGACATTGCCTTGGCTTGCTTGCCTCTTGGCAGGAACTGCGGGATCTTTTCTCCCCTGCGTGGGTTTGTCTCCAGAAGACAATGCTTGGGGACTCCATTACTGCCAGTCCTCCTGTATATTCTGCACTTTATTCCAATTGCTTTGAAGGGCAGAGTCTCCATGGTGGCCCTGCCATCCTAGTTCAACGCGTTGTTCCATGCATGAGCCTGGAGCTTGACACTCCACTCCAGGCTGTTGCAGTTAAGGTTTTTATAGACCGCCCCTACACTGTGTGCTGTATGTACCTTCCTTCCAATGTTACAGTTGAGAGGAGTGATCTCATCCATCTTGTACAAGACCTTCCCTTTTATTTTACTTTACTGGGTGATTTAAAGGTCGTCATCCTCTGTGAGGTCTCTCCTGCATGTGTTTCTCTCCAAGAGACAATGCTTGTGGACTACATTCCTGCCAGTCCTCCAGCATACTCTGCATTTTATTCCAATTCATTTAAAGGGCAGGGTCACCATGGTGGCTCTGCCATCCCAGTTCGCCGAGATTTTCCATGCACGAGCCTGGAGCTTCACACTCTCCTCAAGGCTGTCGCAGTTAAGGTTTTTATGGGCCGCCCGTACACTGTGTGCAGTCTATACCTTCCTCCTAGTGTTACAGTTGAGAGGGGTGATCTCAACCATCTTATACGTGACCTTCCTTCTCCCTTTATTTTATTATTGGGTGATTTTAATGGTCGTCATCCTCTGTGGGGTGAGAGTTCGGTCAACCCCAGGGGTGTTTTACTGGCTTCTTTTATTGAGAATGAGGGATTAGGGGTTTTAAATATGGGAGATGTGACACATTTTAATAGCCCTACTGGGAATTTTACCGCCATTGACATTTCCCTTTTCTCACCCAGTGCTCTGTTGGACTTTACTTGGAGTGTGTTGCCCGATTTATATGGCAGTGACCACTTCCCTATACTTTTAGAAGGTAACAGATATGAATCACAGTCGCGTCTTCCTAGGTGGAAATCAGAGAAGGCTGACTGGTTGTTTTTTAAAGAGCTAACTTCTTCGGTCTCTTCTGTAGCAGATTTTGGTAGCTCTGACGAGACTGTAACATATTTCACTGATATGCTCCACTCAGCTGCTCTCAACTCTATCCTTAAAACTTCTGGCCACGTTCCCAATCGTCCTGTCCCTTGGTGGTCACCAGTCTGAACTACTGCTGTGCGGGAGAAGCGCGCTTCGTCGCAATCGGGAGGACCCAACTCTTTTAGAGGACTTCCGTTGGGCAAGGGCTTGGACTAGATGAGTTTTAAAAGAGGCCCGACGTGCATCTTGGAAGGCCTATGTGTCTTCAATTAAAACTAAAACTCCACTCACCCAAGTGTTCAGGAGAGTCCGTAAGATGGCGGGGAAGTTTTCTTTTAGTTTTCCACCTGTTCTTAAGATCAATGGAATTAAGATCATGGATGGTTTAACAGTGGCCAACACCATGGCGGGGGCTTTTGCTAGAGTCTCCAGCCATGACTCTCGACTTCTGGCTGTTAGGCATGAGTTGAGACCCCAGGAGCACACTGTCTTGGATTTCTTGGGGAAGGAGAATGAAAGTTATAACCATGTATTCACCCTGAGAGACCTGCATTCTGCTCTCTCTCTCTGTGGCGATACTTCTCCTGGGCCTGACAACATCCCATATGCAATGTTGTGAAACTTGGGTGAGGAGGCAATCTCATTTCTTCTAGCTTTATATGACAGAATCTGGCTGGAGGGTGTCTTCCCTTCTGGGTGGAGTGTTACTACCATCCTTCCTTTCCCCAAGCCGGGCAAGGACTCAAGTGTTGCCCTCAATTATCGACCAATTGCCTTGACCTCCTGTCTCTGTAAACTATATGAGAAGATGGTGAATGTCAGACTGGTATACTTCCTCGAACGGGGTCTTTTCTGTCTCCGTCCCAGTCTGGCTTTTGTAAACACCGTTCCACTACAGATGCTCTGGTCAGGTTGGAAGCTGCTGCATGTGAGTCCTTTGCACGACATCAACACCTCGTCTGTGTATTCTTTGATTTAGAGAAAGCCTATGACACTACATGGCAATATGGCATCCTGCAGTAACTACATGCATATGGCCTGCGGGGTCGCCTTCCATGCTTTCTTAATTAGTTTCTCAGTGTTCACAGTTTTTCTGTGAGGGTTGGTACAGCCCTCTCAGCATCCGTTGCATAGGAAGAGGGTGTCCCCCAGGGAAGCGTCCTCAGTGTCACATTGTTTGCAGTAGCAATTAACATCCATTGCGTCATCCCTTCCGGATGGTATAGCCAATTCCATGTACATTGACGACCTAACGGTCTAGTTTGCTGCTTCCCGAATGTCAGTGGCAGAGCGGCGCATGCAGCTTGCCCTCGACAGGGTGTCGCAATGGGCTGGTTCTCATGGATTTTTATTTTCTCCAGCCAAGACAGTTGCTATGCACTTCTGCTGCATCCGAGGTGTCCATCCCAATCCAGGCTTATTCATATATGGTCATTGGATACGTTGTGTCGAGCAGACTCGTTTTTTGGGTCTCCTTTTTGACAAACGTTTGACTTAAAGTCTCTTGCCTCCAGTCTCTTGGTGGACGCTGATGAGCCACTTCTTGATGGTTCATTGTTGGCATCAATTACATCGACTTCCTGACTCCTTTCCCTGCTTGGCAGTGATATCTGATATCATGTCTCAGTACTACCTTTCACATTCTCGCACACCCTGGTCCTATGGCTTCCGGGTCAGGAAGGCTATGGAGGAGATGGGCATTGATGACTTCCCAATTTGTCCTGTGCGGGTCCCCAGGGTGGCTCCATGGCTTTTTCCAGAAGTTTCCCCGTGCACCTGCTTTACAGACATGAAGGAATCTCTTCCTCATCCAGTGGCTCGCACCCTATTGCCTTGACCTCCTGTCTCTGCAAAATCTTTGATAAGATTGGGAATGTCAGACTGGTATACTTCCTTGAAAGGGGTGGTTTTCTGTCTTCGTCCCAGTTTGGATTTCTTAAACACCGTTCCACTACAGACGCTCTGGTCAGGTCGGAAGCTGCTGCATGTGAGGTTTTTGCATGGCATCAATACCTGGTCTGTGTATTCTTCGATTTAGAGAAAGCCTATGACACTACATGGCAATGTGGCATCCTGCAGCAACTCTAAGCATATCTTAATGAGTTTCTCAGTGGTCACAGACTTTGTATGAGGGTTGATACAACACTCTCTACACCCATAATACAGGGAGAGGGCATCCCCCAGGGAAGCATCCTGAGTGTCACGTTGTTTGCAATGGCAATTAATGCCAATGCCTCATCCCTTTCGGATGGTATAGCCAACTCAAAATTCACTATTACACTATCTAAGTCTGTTTTCACGCTATATTTTCATCATAAAATATTTTAGAATAAAAATTTTCATTACAACAGTATGAAGTATAATGTCACTGTCATTTTTACATACATATATAGTAATTACCAGAAAAGAGGAATGATGAAAATATGTCCTTCTACCCTCACTGTTCATGTAAGATTGACTGTTGGTGGCGGAGATGGCTGTAGCCGAGTCTCTGGCTGCCACCCACAGTGTTACCAATAAGAAACTACCTTATTGGGGATCGGGCAAATTTAAAATTTGAGATGTCGAATTAATGCTATACCTCCTGTGCTCCAGACTTGTTACTAGTGTCGAAATTTTACTACACATAAATTAAGGATTAAGGTCTCTTGCCTCCAGGCTCTCAAACTGTTGAGGGTCCTGGGCCATGTGATCTGGGTTTGTTTGTGGATGTTTTATTTACTCCTCACAAAGAACATGGCTCTTATGATAACTTTTGAGGGGATCTTATTCATAACTTATATATGGACATTGGAAAATTTATGTATATTACACCATAGACCAATGGATTACACTGACCTTTTAGTGGCCGTGGATATGACCTTAGTCCTATAATGTTACTATTGCCGACATTTATAGCTGGTACAGTCAGCGTCTGAAATCTGAATTTCCTTTGTCTGAATCGCGTGTAGCTCGACTCAATGTTTTCGGATCATTAGTGTTTTCGAGAGTATAGCTGTGACCAGAAATGGCGCCAGTGTGGAGTGTAGGGGTGACTGAATAAATACAGCAATAGTGCATTACACATGTGGCAACATCGTATTAATTTATAACTTAGGTTTGATTTAAATAAGCTGAATCCGCCTCTTTTATTGGACACATTATTGAGTTTGATACGGCACAGATTCTACATTTATGTATCTAATCTTTGTAACCTGTCAATATGCTGTAATATACCCTGATCTTGATGTGAGGATGGGGTTGGGATGCTTCGTTGGTAATGGACAACACATCGGTATGTACACTGGATCAAAAAAGTATCGCGCAGGTGGGGTCCGATGATTCTGTAAATGATCGCTACAGCTCATGATAAACAAGCTCGTTTTCAGTAGCCATCGTCTTAGGTGTTAGAATGTTTCACGAGAGAAATGCGCGATACTTTTTTGATCGAGTGTACATACAATACCTAATTGTCCGTCTACAAAATTCCAGACTCAATAGGAGGCGGGACTAGCTGTGGTGTGAAGGTGCCAACCACAAGATGGATTGTTTGAAGGTGGAATACCAAACTTAACAGGGGATGTTTCAGCTTATTTATATATCAAACTTAAGTTATTAAGGAACACGCTGTAGCCACTTATGCAATACACTGGCCACACTCTCGGACTCTCCCTCTCACCAGTGAATGATTCGGAAAAACTGAGTGGAGTTGCACGGAAGTCACACCATATAATAGAAGATGCACTACGGTGACTGTGCCAGCTATAAATGTCGGGGATAGTACATACTTGCTTGCACATCTACATACCGTACATACTAGCTTACAACACCATAGCTGTATATTAAATTGTAGAGACACATAATTTATTCTTGACCTCAAGATTGCAAATTCTGTTTTTACTACCAATTGTTAATATGTACTGTGTATAATCACAAATTAGAAAACGCAATCAATCACGACCATTATCAATTATAGTTAGCATAAAATTACAATGCATGTACGACGTTTTCTAATTGCATAATTATCTTCTCCCATATATGACTATGGAACATCTACCTGTCTAAATGTCTGTCGAAGGCTATGTCTGGTTGGGGAAACGACACGGAGGACTCAATAACAGGTTTGGTCTGTTGCCATCAGAGATTATTTTTTTTTTCCTTTTTTTTTTTTCTTTGCTTACGTTTCTGAATCGAACATCAACCTAAAGTAAGAACTAGTTTACCCTTTCAATTAATCAGTAAACTTAAATATAATGGAAAGGATTCAATCCAGTCATAAACGTTGTAAATTTTCTCATTACAAGTTGTCGTGTTGTATTGGTGGTTCTCTGGGCAGTATATAAGACATTGAAATAAACCTGCTCCACTGCCACGCACATACATTAAGTTTCTACTAATTTGTGACTAGTAATACTACAGGCATACGAGTTGCCACCGACCACAGTAAATTTTTACTATACTCGATGGGAAAACCTACACCTGGAGCTTCATACCTGCTTTGGTTGGGGCAAGGTGTTGATGAGAGTCATGACGTGTGACTTTAGATAAACAGGATCAAGAGCCAAAAGCAGGAAGCACCCGGCCAGCTCTCGTCCTAATAGTTGTCCCAATAATGACTTCAGCGATTCCCCATCTTCACCGTCACCAGTAAACACCAAGCGAACCCTTCGAAAGAGTGTGTGTTACTGTCTGCAAAAAGGCATTTCAGCACTGAACATACATACATACATACATACATACACACACACACACACACACACACACACACACACATACATACATACATACCAGAGAGAGAGTAGGGTGGGGGAGAGAAAGAAGGGGATGGGTGGAGCCTGTGGACTGACGTGGTATATACGTCACACTATGATCGTTCGTATCCCATTGTTAAATTTCATAAAAATGACGCATTTCTCGGGGACAAGTGCCTTAAATATTCACTTTTGGTAATCCATTATAGTGCCAAAAATTAGCGGAAGGTGTGAAATAACCCGTGGCAAAACATCATACTGATCCAACCTTTAGTTACAGAGTTATTCCCGAAAAACAGTGCGACACGGGCCCTGAAAGCGTTAGTAGGTGAGTACAACTATGTGAGTACACACACACACAAACACAGTCAGAAAACACACACAGATACACACAGTCAGAAAGTACACACACACACACACACAAAGTAAAGTACACACACACATGAACACAGAGAACACACACATGAACACAGAGTATGAGAGAGAGAGAGAACACACACACACACACATTGAGATACCTGTGTGTCATGCTTATGTGTGTGTGTGTAAACTATTCCACACACACATTTACATACACACACGTACACACATACATGCACATTTGTGCGTGTGTGTGCGTGTGTGTGTAATAAACGTAGATGTTTAACCGTGGTGGGCGGTATATCTCATCTTAACATTCCTGCACCACCGGTTCACCTACGTGCAATGTCTTTCTTGCATTTTGGGTGAGGTGTATGAGTTGGGAATGTTAGGGGCACTGGGTTGTCCTGGTTCAGAGGAAATGCTGTTCCGAAGGCACAGCACTAACGGCATCCCTGAGAGGAGGTTTAGAGTTGAAGCCATAGTTGCAAGCCCGATCTTCCTCAAACTCTCTCCTCTCCCTTCCATAAGGGGCTTGGCGTATGCTTCTTTTCCTCTTTCTATTTTTTCTTCATCATTTTCCCGCCAACCCTTTGTTGTCTGGGCAGGGCTATGGGACTAGTTGGTGGCGGCGGCTTCTTTACCATCATTACTGCCCTCTCGTATAATTTGATTCTGTGTTATGCATCCATTGATCTAGTTTTATGGGTTTTCTCTATCGTTTTGTTTTTGTTTTTGTTTGTTTGCCTGAAACTTAAGTTTCCGGTTGTGGAGTTACACCCGGGTCCGAGGCGTCCTCCTCCTCGGTGCTGCAGAGTACTTTACTCAAATGTGCGTGGTTTATCTGGGAATTTTGCTGATTTGACTGTGGCGGCCCGCCATTATGATGTGCTGTTATGCTCAGTGACTCTAGTCTCTGACAGGCGTCATCAGTCAGAATTACAGATTCCAGGTTTTGGTCGACCTGTTTTCCTGTACCGTGGGGGTTAGCCGCTTACGTTAGAGATGGTTTTGGTTGTTTTAGACAGAAAATGTTTGAATGTGGATGCTGTGAGATGATGGTTTTGAGAATATGTGGGAGACGGTTTAACTTATATTTTTACAGCTAGTATTGGAACCCAGATCTGGAGGATCGTATATATGACTGTTTATTAACATCAATGGCTAGGGTGCAAGCTGAGGACAGTCGTACGTCATTTGTCTTTATGGGTGACCTCAATGTGCACCATGAGGAATGGCTAGGGTCCTCAATAACGACTCGTCATGGTGTTGCTGCTTTGGATTTTTCATCAGTCTCTGGCTGTGATCAATTGGTTGTTGGTCCAACCCATGTGAGAGGTGGAACCCTTGACCTGGTGATGACTGATGTTCCGGATCTGGTGGAAGTAGCTGTGGTCGCTCCAATTGGACGTTCAGATCATTCTTCTCTCTCTGTGAAGGTTTCCACTACCCAATCAGTTCCGAACCTGTGTGTGAGGAGGGAAGTGCTTCTGAAGAATCGTGTTAATTGGGATGTAGTTTGTGGTGCTGTGCGTGGGTTTCCATGGCATTTAATGCATGTTGCTGATAATCCGGTAGAGTTACTGAATCAGCAATTGTCTAAGGTAATTGAGCAATATGTGTCTAAGAAGATTATTCGTGTGCGCAATAGTGATAAACCTTGGTTTACTGATGAGTGTAGGTGGATGCGTGATCGTTGCAGAGCAAAGTGGGATGAGTTTATTGAGTGCCAAAGTATTGGTAATGGTGTCTATGCGGAGGCAGAGCAGCAGTTCAATATTGGAGCCAGGGATGTGTTGCTGAATGCTCGGAACCAACATAAATGGTGGTCTACCTTGAAGAGTGCTGTATTTGGGTCTGACTATTCTCTCCCCCGCTTGGTTGGAGACGGTGGTAGCCTGGTGTATGAGCCCGGTGGTAAGGCTGCATTGCTTGCAGCTCACTTTGATAGCAAGCAGTCTAGGGAGTCTGTAGAGTTGCCCTCCACATGTCACCCTTGTCCTGGTCTCTCCTCATTTGCCTTTAGGTCAAGGGAAGTTAAAAAACTCCTTCATGATTTGGACTCTTATGATGATATTGATTCCTTGCGAATGTTTCCTCTGTTCTTCAAACTGACGGCTGATGTCCTAGCTCCCCGCCTCAGTGTTGTATTCAGGAGACTACTTCGTCTTGGTAGTTTTCCTGAATGTTGGAGGTCTGCTAATGTTACCCCTATTCTCAAGGGCCCTCCTTCATCTTCAGTTGGCGTATACAGGCCAATTTCCATCACTCCTGTGTTGTCTAAGGTGTTTGAGAGGCTGGTGGCTGTGCGTTTAAGTAACTTCATGGAACGTAATGGTGTATTGCCACCCTCACTGTTTGCATATCGAAGGGGCTTTGGCACGTGTGATGCACTTCTGTGTATCTCTCATGTACTGCAGAATGCTTTGGAGTTGGGTCGTGAGGCTAGACTGGTGCAACTTGACTTTTCTCCCGCGTTTGATAGGGTAAACCATCTGGATATTCTCTACAGACTTCGCTCTGTTGGTGTTGGCGGTTCAGTCCTGTCTGTCTTTTCGCAATTCATCACTGCTCGATCTCAGTATGTTGTTATGGATGGTGTGCGGAGTGGAAGATTTGAATTAGTGTCTGGCGTGCCCCAAGGTAGTGTCTTAGGACCGTTGTTGTTCCTACTGTATACCTCTGAACTCTTTAACATCTTGGAGAATGACCTGTATGGTTATGCAGATGACTCCACTCTAATTGCTGTTGTGCCGACCCCTGGTGCCAGGATTTCTGTTGCTCAGAAATCCTTTATCGCCACACTTGATTCTTGATGGGAGTGTATTGGAGAAGTCTGAGAATTTGGTTATTCTGGGAGTTACATTTGATGCCAAGCTGACTTTTGAGAAACATGTTCGGTCAATCTCAAGGTCTGTCTCCCAGAAGTTCGGAGTGTGTTCGGAGATCACTCATTGTTACTGCAGTGTTACAACTCCTTTGTGTTGCCTTTGTCGGAATACTGTTCTCCAGTGTGGTGTTCAACAGCTGATTGTCATCTTAAGTTGCTGGATAGGATTGTTTCCAATGCTAATTTTCTTACCGGCGGTTTACTTGATTGTAATCTGAGTCACCGTCGTTCTGTTGCATCATTGTGCATGCTGTTCAAGATCAGAAGTAATGTGCTGCATCCTCTTAACTTCTCTCTACCACTTCTGTATGTTCCAGCTCGTGTCACTCGTGGTGCATTGGAATCCCATAGGTATGCTTACGTATTGCCGGTCTGTAGAACCTGTCAGTACAGTCGATCGTTTGTCCCTAGGTCGGTGTCTCTGTGGAATGGCCTTGGTGAATCTGTCTTTGATGGTGTAGGACTGGTTGGCTTCAAGAGTAGGGCTAATATGTTTTTATTAAGTTAACTACTCATCTTTTTTCTCTAAGCTGTCTTCTTTTTTTCAGGTTGGATTCATGGGGCTGGGGTCCTCGGGTTGATAGAATGCTTTCATTCTCTCCCAGCTTTGTGTCTTTGGTCTATTTTTAATAATAATAATAATAATAATAATAATAATAATAATGTGTGTGTGTCAGTGTGTAATATACGTACATATATGTGTGTGTGTGTATAATAAACCTACAAATGTGCGTGTGTGTGTGTGTGTAAAGAACGTACATATGTGTGTTTTGTAATAAACGTACAAATGTGTGTGTGTGTATGAGTGTAATAAACGTATATATGTGTGTGTGTGTATGAGTGTAATAAACGTATATATGTGTGTGTATGTGTGTAATAAGCGTACAGTCGGCGGCAGAAGTCCTGTCGCCTCACCTGCTTCACCGAGACAGGCAGTGTTCATGGATTCGAGAAATACGCACGTTTTCTACACCCAATAATCTCGAGTCTATGAACATCGCGTGCCTCGGTGAAGCAAGTGAGGCGACAGGACTTTTGCCGCCGACTGTACATATGTGTGTGTGTGTGTAATAAACGTACATATGTGTGTGTGTGTGTGTGTGTGTGTGTGTGTGTGTGTGTGTTGCATCATAACACCCCACATGTGACCTCACCATCTCTCTTACTCTCTCTCTCTCTCACACACATATAAATTCTCTCTCTCTCTCTCTCTCACAAACGCTCTTTCTCTCTCTCTCTCTCTCTCTCACTCTCTAATCCGTTCGAGCTTCTCTTCGAGCGGTACATTTTTGCGCGCAATTATAGCAGCTCGAACGGAAACGCGAGCTCTTCTTTATGGTTTTAACCGGTAAATAGAATATTTGACATTTTAACGTAATTTTTACGTCAAGTTACGTCATGTTACGTCATAAAATCTTTTGCCGGTGATGCTGAATCAGAATATATAGTTTTGGGAGTGAAACCGGGTTATTTTAGCGGATTTATAGTAGATAACGTAATTTTTACGTCGAGTTACGTCATGTTACGTCACACCAAAACCTGCGCTTGGTGATGGTAATTCAGAATATATATGGGTTTTAGATGTAAGTGTAACCGTTTTCGAGTTATAGGAGGACAAACAGAGACGGATTGCCATTTATAGTATAGATGTGGGTACAGAATGGGCATTAAAAAGAGAAGCAGCTGGTTTAGAAGGGTTAACAAAGTTCGCTGTTCTTGTAAAGTCTGACACCTTACATCTAGAGTCAGGACATTGTTTTATCTGGTGTCCAGGTTTCCTACAGAATTTACACACAAGTTCTGCCTTAATACCTAGGTCCACGGCCTTATCATCCCCAGTTCTAGGCACCCAAGCACCTGACTTTACACTATAGTCAACCACCAGGAAACTGGCGGTTTAGGTGGGGCAGCAGCGGGGATTTCCCCCAAGCAGTGCTGCCACATCTGGCTTTCTAACCCACATCACTCTGTCAAAAACCACACCAAATGGCAACGTTTTTGTACAGTGGTGCACTGATTCTATAAATATAGTCTTTAAATGGTGAGGGCGGGGTCAGGAAATTAATGAGGTCAATCAGGTCATTTATCCTTATGACTCCACAATGGAAGGAACACCCCCTGCTCACCACCCACACTGGCTCCATAGTCGTGAGAAGGAAATAATTTTCTACGTAAATTCGTACTTTACAGAAGAAAAGATTAACGGAGGACCACTGATCTCGCCATCAAAGATTCAAGAGCGCACAGCAAAAGCCACCAAAGTAGGTAAAAGGACGGTCCAACGGGTTTGCAGTAAAACCAACCAAGAAGAACCAGAGCAGCCCGAATTTTCATCCCCCAAAAAGAAGCAGTGCACAGCAGTTGTCAGGAACATCAACGATTTTGACAAACATGTGTTGAGAAGAACTGTACTGGAATTTTATGAGAGAAATGAGGCTCCGACAGAACACAGAGTAAATGAAGAATTTAAGAAAAAAACCTACTTCACTGGAAGTGATGAGACACTGCGAAGGATTCTTCATGATATCAGATTTAAATTTGCAAAGATAAATAGGCGCAAATTCCTAATGGAAAGAAAGGATGTTCTTGATACTCGAACAAAATTCTTAAGAGAAATGCGCCCCATCAAGCAGGCATTGAATAACAATGTCTATTTGGACGAAACTTGGGTCAACCAAATTCACACTGTTGGGAAATGTTGGCAAGACACTGCATCGGAACAGGCATCAGGGATCAAGCCACCCACAGGAGAAGGTAGTCGTCTCATCATTCTCCATGCAGGAACAAAGGACGAGTTTGTTGAGAATGCAGAGTTAATCTTCCAAGCAAAGAATGACGGCGACTACCATAATCAAATGAATTCGCAAATGTTTGGAAAATGGTTCAAGACTCAGTTACTGCCCAACATATTACCCAACTCCGTTATTGTATTGGATAATGCACCCTACCATTCGGTGCAACTGGAGAAAATGCCAACCACCAACTGGACAAAATCACAGTTATGGGATTGGCTTGTGGCGAAAGGTGTTCAGCTCAGTGAAAATTTATTAACATATGAGCTGTACAAACTTGCAAAAAAGCATTCGAAAGGCAAAAAGTATCGGATCGATACTATTGCCCAGGATGCAGGACACAGAGTCGTCAGACTGCCACCATATCACTGCCAATACAACCCTATAGAACTGATTTGGGTCAAGTAAAATCATACATAGGGAAGAAGAACACCTTCAAAATGGTTGACCTCAAACCTCTTGTTAAAGAAGCTGTAGTTCATATCACGGCGCAGAACTGGATGGCGGCAGTACAACATGCTGATCGTCTGCAAGATGAGGATGCAAGACGTGATATAGCAGTGGTCCGTTATCCAGACAGATTCATCATCAGCCTCTCAGACAGTTCAGATGAAGAATTGTCACAGTAAACACCAGACAGAGGAATAGGCCTCATGGGGAAACCTCTAGATAAAAATAAAAATAAAACGTGCCTTAACTTTTACCTCTGAGATGGTGTGGAAACAAAGTTGATGCTAAAAAATATATATTGTTACGTGTGCTTGAATTATTATTTGATTTGTTAGTATTGCTATCCTATTAAGTGACTGTGAGTGTGGTAGCGGAGGCTCGCACCCGGATGTGTGGTGTCCGATGTTAGCTCATCTAATTATTCCATTTTCTTTAAGTATTCTTGTCAGAAGGTCGAGAGTGTCATGGCCAGCTATGTTTTCTAGATTCGTACGCATTCCCTCCTCCCATAGCAGGTGGCGATGGGAAGATTGTCCATTTTCGTCTCTAGTAACTTCCCCTTGTTGTTGATAGACGGGAGCGTGTGCGTGATGTGTGTTTAAGTCTGCGTTAACGAACAGTTCGGAGACGCGCTTATAACTCTGTTGTAACATGCTTACTCCTCTTTGTCGAGCCGGCTGTATATAAGAGCGGGGGGTAGGCCTTGTGAGCCAGATACTTGGGAGACGCGGGACAGCAAGCTAGTGTGTGTTTTGATTGAGTGTGGTACGGTTTGGGACGAGACACGCCAACATATTTGTTAAGTATAATTGTGTTTACTTCTACAATCTTCTCACAGTAACATAGGGTCACTCTCTTATAATTTGATATTACTATTATTACTATTATTATATATATATATTTATGCATTGATATTTCTATTATTATATTATTACATGTGTGTTGTGATGCATTGATGTTTATTTATCATATATGCCAGTGAAGTGCTAACGTACTATTATTATTGAGTGATTATTGCAAGTGCATTATCCAATCTGGGAACTCTGTCTCACATTTTTGTCATAGTTGGGAATCCTGATTTCATTTATTAATTCTTTCAGTGTTAATTGTATGTCTTTGTGTTCGTTCATATTGTCAATATTTATTATAGAAAGTTAGAGTAGTTTCTCTATCATATTTTTATTCATTGTACCCGAACCTGGGTATATGTATGGACGGTCTCTTTGGGTTGTATTATCATTCTATCATATAGGCTGGGTTTGTTCTTTTACTTACATTTCATAACGTTAATAGTCAGATACCTGCCACCCAGTGCTACTTTATTCTGTTGATAGCTAACGTCGGGGTAAGTCTAGTCTAGCGACTAGTACTGTACCGTATCTCTACCCTCCGTCCGTAACAATATATATAATAAGAAAATGTTCACCACGTACAAAATCCTATCACGTCTTCCTTTTACAAACACACACACACACACACACACACACACACAAGTCATAGCCCTTCTCTACTTACACCTGCCATTAATCCTTACCTCACCCTACCCGGCGCCCTACCCAACGATTTAAGGAGTTCCCTCCCCTCCCCCCAAACACACACACAAGGGAGGCAAAAGGAAGGGGTATGTACAAATTATAAATAAATGTACAAATAGTAAACAGACGTAAAAATAATTAAAAAAAAATGAATAATCATACAGAAGCACATCACTATGCAGAGGAACATTACTATGCAGAGGGACAAACAGACACATAAAATACCGATGAAGAAAGAGTAGGCTAAGGGGGGGAGGGAGGAGATTCAGGTGATGTGGCAGCACTATATGTGCCCCATCTACACCCGCCAGTTTCCTTGTGGTTGACTATAGACTGAGTTTTCCTTTCTACTGGGCTCGGACGGTAAATCAAGGAAAATATATCAGCAATCTGTGCTGCTTTTATTAAATTTGTCTCTTCTCTGTCAGTGATATGCACCATTATGGAGTATGGAACCTTCCTCTTGAATTCCTCTAAAGCTATTAGGTTGACTAATTTATCAAAGTTATCAACTTCTGTAGCCTTTAACCACCTATTCAGTGCTCTAAGTTTTTGAGTTGCAAATTCTTCGTAAGTCTGCTGTTGAGTCTTCGAAGAATTACGGAAAGCCTGTCGGTATCCTTCTGCAGTGATGGCATAAGCCGATAAGATAGAGTCTTTAACAGTCTGGTGCACATCATTATCATGAATACCTTCACAAACATTAACAGCTTTACCAATTAACTTAGGTTTAATGAGCCAGACCCAGTCTTCTTCAGGAATGTTAAAATGTGAGGCAGTAGCTTCAAATTCCCTAGAGAAAGCCTCAGGATTAGTTTCAGAGAATGATGGTAACAGTTTTACATACTTAGTTATATCTATCTTACTAGGACTTGAATTTCATGTTCTCTCTTCTTTTCTCGTTCTCCTGCCATAGTTTTCTAAAGTTCTATTTTCATCATTATACAATTAAGTTTTACCCTTTCTATCTCCAGAAGACTCTTATGGTCAGCACTCCGAGGAAATGACGAAGCTTCAGACTCAATCTCATCTGCTTGATCGTGATCACCCAAATGAGCTAACACCAACGATTTTAGCTGAGCCTTCTTAGTGTCATGAGTGTAGGAAATGTTAAAAGTTCTTGCAATATACTTTAACTCATCTTTAGTTACAGTTGCAGATTTTATTTCCTCCACAGAAAGATTACCGACAAACTCCACAGGATTAATTTCAGCCATAACGAAAGTAAGGTTCCAACTTCCCCAAGTGAAACCTGTAGAATAGCCACACCCTTGTTTAATACACAAATAAGTAAATAAACTGCAGTTTGTACACGAAGTAAATAGATAAAGTAAACAGATTGGTCTACTTAGTTTATCTCCCGAGCTTTTAAATGAAGTACACCAATTGAAAAAATGAACATGATTCTTCAAACAATAATGAGCCAGGAAGATGTGGTAGGAATGAGTAGCCCACACTACACACAAGACCTATCACAGAGGTACTCTTTGGAATGCAACAAGATTAGAGAGCTTAGATTGATCAAATTACTGTTGAGTATAGAAGAAATTATATGTGAACGTCACTGGTTCACCGGATTTAACAGAAACAGATGAGTCTTAGTACAACTATGTGGGAGGTAGCGTTTCCTACCAGAATACTAACTCAACAACACACAAGATTGCAATAACTCAAGTACGCCTACAAGTGGCCACAATGAAAGTATACAAAAGCATATGCAGGTTTCACTTTTAACAGTACATACGGCAACGCAAGGAGATGTGGAGAGACAGGCAAGATCACAGGGATAAATATCCCGGTCAGGCCCCCATGTAATGTAGCTTAGTGGAAGTCTAGGGGGATTACTAACCCTACGTTAACTAGGATGGCTGAATGATTTAAAAACTCTTTACTGTTAATAAAGGTATTCCCATAGATCAACCCATAAGAAAAAATCAAAACAATACAAAAACACAAGAACAATAATACTTTACAATATTTACAATAAAAACAAGAAGTAATTAAATCTCCCACACACAGTCTCTACGTTACCAACACTGAACAGAGTAGAGATCGTCTGTTGTTTACTTAGGCCAAGGAAAGAAGGGAACACTACAGATATATGAACACGATGAGACTGCCTGTGGCAATGGCAATGGTGGTGGGAGAAAAGAGGAAAAAACAAAGAATGTGTGATAGATGTCACTAGAGGTTAGTAAGGAAATAGAAACATAGTAGTAGTGTACAGTCGGCAGCAGAAGTTCGCTGCAAGCCTACCCTTGTGGAGTGAGTCAGTTGGTTTGGCAATACTGTTTAAAGAATAGTTGCCACCAGTGAATTTAAATGCTGTTATTGGCGTTGTTTTATGGTTATTATTTAAAGTCAAAGAGGCCTATGAAATAATATCTTTTATTATCTATACCTGTAGTATATGAAAATGTAAACTTTTTCATAACAAAAGTGAAAAATGACATGTGAGAATGATAATAGAATATTTTTGAATTTCAATACCTGCAAACTCGTTCCACCTTTCTTCCCTGCCCCCCCCCCCCCCTGGAAGTGTTGTTCACCTCCATGGAGGTAGAATAGGCTATCTTATCTTGGATATGGTCCATGGTCTTGTAGACTGTGACTGTGTGGGGTTTAAGGGGGGAGTGCAGTGTTGGTAAATCTGGAGCAACTGATTCCTCCAAACTATTCCAAGCAACAGGCCACCAGTATTTTTGTTTATTTGGTTCTGTTTCCTAGCATAGTTTGGAGGAATCGAGGCGCTCCAATGTAACAAAAGCGAAATACCCCCTTAATGCGTACTGATCAATACTGTAGTAGTCATTATGACTACACCTCTGTAAGGGATTATGATACAGTTCACTGATTCATGAAGACGAACTAATGACTTAGATCACTGCATCAGTTTTGGCGGTGGATGGAGTGGGTACTGAATGATTTCGGTAGTTAGTTGTAGCCTGGTGCTTTACCTGAACAGAATGATTAATTATACTGTTTAATATTTTCTAAAGTTATATAACCTTATTGTTAATGACCTCTTCATTAACCTGCATAAGAACTACTACTTTATTTTGTTGATTAGTCACAATAATTATTATCTAATGGTTTACTTATATAATTAATGGTCATTATCTTAACTCTAAAGGACATGTGTATTTTGATGTGTTTTATGTAATAAAGGGAGAACAAAAATTGGTGACTTTGTTGCACACTTTACCATGTAAAATTGGGAAGGAGAGCAGGGACTGAGAGATGAGGGACTGATAAAAGAAAATAATTGATGACCTGTGGTTATTTGAAACATTAATGAGCAAATATAATTTAGTGCTGTGACTCTTCCCAGAGAGAGAGAGAGAGAGAGAGGGGTGGGGGAGAGGGAGGTGAACAACACTTCCAGGGGGGGGCAGGGAAGAAAGGTGAAACGAGTTTGCAGGTATTGAAATTCCAAAATATTCTATTATCATTCTCACATGTCATTTTTCACTTTTGTTATGAAAAAGTTTACATTTTCATATACTACAGGTATAGATAATAGAAGATATTATTTCATAGGCCTCTTCGACTTTAAATAATAACCATAAAACAACGCCAATAACAGCATTTAAATTCACTGGTGGCAACTATTCTTTAAACAGTATTGCCAAACCAACTGACTCACTCCACAAGGGTAGGCTTGCAGCGAACTTCTGCTGCCGACTGTACAAGTTCCTGGGCTCAACCAGGTTGCTGCCATGTTTATTTTAATTTTCAAGCTTAATATTCTCTTTCTTTTTCACTGCCTATCTATTCAATATGCTTATTTGCCAATGTCTGTCTATTTATTTGTTTTCTTGTCACCGTCTATTTCTTCATTTTATTCTCTCTCACTCTCCAATCTTCCCTCTCTCACTCTATATTATTTATTATTCAATGACTCTTATTTTTGTCATTACCACTTCATTTTTCTATTTATTTTATTTTTGTTTTTTTACTTAATTTTAAATTTATGTTATTAACATTTTTTTTAAATTCTAAAGACGCACTATTTTTTTTTTTTTTTTTTTTTTGTCTCGGGTACATCTCATCTTTTTATTATATCTATTTAAATATATATTTAAATATTTTATTTTCATTCGTTTAATTATTTATTCTTGAAGGGCTAGTTCACTTTTTTTGTGTCCCGGTTACACCTCTTATTTTAATTTTATTTATTTATTTATCTATTAATTATTTGTTTTTTCTTCTAATTGGAGGCCCAGTTCACTATTTGTTTCCTAGTTACTCCTCATTTTTTTTTTTTTTGGGGGGGGGGCAATTCACTTTTTTGTGTCCCGGTTACACCTCTTCTTTTTATTTTATTTATTTATTTATCTATTTATTATTATTTGTTTTTTCTTCTATTTGGAGGGCCAGCTCACTTTCTTGTTTCCCAGTTACTCCTCATCTTTTTATTTTATTTATTTATTTATTTTTTATTTTATGTTATTAATTTTTTTTATTATTTATTTATTTTTTCTATTATCTTTTTGAGGGCCATATATATATATATATATATATATATATATATATATATATATATATATATATATATATATATATATATATATATATATATATATATATATATATATATATATATATATATATATATATATATATATATATATATATATATATATAATAGTATGTACAGAGTTTTACACAGTTTTGTCTCTGTCCACATAAAATCTTTTAGCTAAGTTATATCATTCATTGTCATTTATATGTAAATAACTTATAGGGAACCAGTTATTCTGTTTGGTTCCCTCATAGTTAGTTGTTAGTCCATATAAGTTATTATTAAGTTCTAGTGCTGTTATTTTTCTCCAAATATCTATTGCTCTATTCACTAATAGTTCTTTTATTTTTGGTAAATTAGCTCGGTTGTGTAGTTCTTCATTGCTTACTATATCAGGGTATTTTATGTTATAAATGAATCTTAGTGCCTTATTTTGGATTATTTGAAGTGAACACAAGTTAGAATTTTTAATGGCTACTTGTGGAATTGGTGGGTATTCTATTATTGATCTCATTAATGCTAAATACAATTTTCTCTTATTTCTTGCAGTAAGTCCATTAAATTTGTATAATCTAGTAAGTATGTGGTTTAATTTATTAATTTTATCTGATATAAAGGTTTTATAACCTGTTCTGGTTATGTTCAATCCAAGTACAGTACCTTCGGTTGCATACTCATATATTTCACCATCTGCCACTACTGGAGCTAGATGAGGTTGTTCTACCTATAGGTATTATTTTGAATTTAGTTTCATTTGTCTGGATTTTCCATTTCTTTTCGTAGTTATTTATACTTTCAATAGCGTTTTTTGTGTGCATTGATAAAAGGTCGCTTGCTTTCCCTGGATATGCTACTATTTGTGTGATATCGTCTGCAAATACAACATATTCGCTGTATGGTGTAGGTTGTGGCATGTCTGAAGTATAAAAAATAAAAAGGGTTGGTGAAAGACATCCTCCTTGAGGAACTCCACTCTCTAATTCAAATGGTGGTCCCAGGTAATGTCCTATTTGTATGTATACTTGTCTATCCGTTAAATAATCACAGAGGATTTGTTTCATATATGATGGTAGTGTTGTTCATAATATTTTATATTTTAAACCTATGTGCCAAACTTTGTCAAATGCTTTTTTGATATCTCTTAAAATTAAGTTAACATGATCTTTGTTTGCTTTCGCCCTTGCTATAGTATCAGTGATGATTTTTAATGCGGTTTGTGTTCCTCTGTTTTTCCTAAATCCGTGTTGTCTTGTGTTTAGTAAATTGTTGTTCTCTAAATATGTAAGTAGTCTATTGTTTATGATTTTTTCAAATAGTTTTCCGGTTATTTTTAATAAAGATAATGGTCTGTAGTTAATGATTGCTTTATTGTCCTTTCCTTCCTTAGGGATGAAAATAATTTTTGTCTTTTTTAGTTCATCAGGAAAGTATCCTGCTGATAATGACGCATTATATATGTTTAATAGTTTATCAATCCCTTTTTCTGGTAGATTCATTAATATGTTTTTAGTTATACCTGTTAATCCTGGTGTTTTTTCTTTAAATTTTCTCAAATTATGTAGTAGTTCTACTTATGTTATTTTTCCTGCATCTGGTATTCTCTCTAGGTCAACTCTTTCATTTGGTGTTATGTCTTTAATTTTATCTTGCATCCATTCCTTTATTGTATTTTCATGTTCCTCATCAAAATTCTCATTTTCTTCTTCAGTGATTTTAAAAACTTGACTCCAAATATTTCTGAAGGCTTTTTTCTTTTTATTATCTTCATAGATTTTGTTTCCATTGGTATCCTTAACATACGGGGTTTTAGATTTTTCCTTTCCATCTAGTTGATTTATTTGCCTCCAAAATGTTTTTGATTAATTTGTATCATTAATATTTTCTATTAATCTGTTCCATTCCTCTTGTTTGTTCCTTCTATATATATATTGTAATTGTTGTTGAAGTTGTTTTATCATGAGTATTGTATAGAGATTTGGTCAATTTTTGTCGATGTAATTGTATGTGTCAGTGAATTGTGTTTGTATTATTCTAGTTTCTGCATTTATTCGTGGATGGGGTAAAGTTTTGTATTTTGTTCTCGGTATGTTCTTCTTCATAGCCGTTGTTATTTCTTCATGAAAGTTTTCTAGTTCTTTGTCTATTTCTTCTATACTTTTGTTATTTAATTTAGCTGGTCTCATATTTTCTAAATCTGATTTGTACCCTAACCAGTTAGCTTTATTCATTAGATATCTTTCCATTATTGGAATTTGTATGGGGGTGGTAGACAGTTTCATTACTATTGGAATGTGATCACTTGATGTCAAAGGTCCTTGTTGGAGATGGTAGTTTAGTGATGCTTTGTTATTACAAAATAATCTGTCTGGGGTGGTGAAGCTACTGTGTCCAATAAAAGTTTTAAAGTTTGGTCCTAGATGGATTAATTTTCCTGCATTCATTATTGTATATAGAGAGTTGCCAACATTGTTATTATTACTATGTCCAAGACGTATGTGTCTTGAATTAAAATCTCCTAATATATAAGTTGGTCTGTTATAATTTATTATTTTAGGCAATCATTTGCTGGTAAATATGGTCGTCTAGGAGGTAGATATGTTGTACCTATTATTATTTCTCCAATGGATGTTTGTATTTTTATAGCTAATGTTTCTTGGGTAAAATTATCTATTAGTTTGTAAGTTATATTTTTCTTTATTGCATCATTGAGTTCACCAGACTTGTTTGATTTATATACATCATAATTAAAAATTTGCATTTTTCTTTTTCTCTTTGTCCATGTTCGTTTAGTAATATAATGTCAGGGTCGATAATTTTATATAGATTACTTAGTTCATATTTCTTTGTGTTCCAGTGACGAACATTGTGTTGAAGTATTGTTATTGTTTTCATTGTATCCATGGTACTAACTTATTGTTTTGTTCTCCTTGATTCTTCTGGGGGTGATCGGTTCATTAGTCCATTTCTTATCTTTCTGTATGACCCTTCGTCTACCCTCTTGAAATCATATTTTGTTATCTTGATCTTGTTCATTGATATTAGCTGCTTGATGTCGTCTTCATCGTATCTTGGTTCAGTGTATGAAATTACTTGAAATTACCCAGTTGTATTTGCTGTAGTATATATTCATTGTGTGGGTTTTGTGTTGGCATGATGTTTTTCCCAGTTAGATGTATTTTGAGTCCTATTTCCTCTGCTTCTACGGGGTATCTTCCGCCTGTAGGTGTGTTCCGGTTAAACCTACATTTAAGAGGCTACTTATAATCACTTATACTCACTTACAAGAGTGAGTCACACATCGCATGATGCCGTGAAACTGCTAGTGTAGGCTTGGATACAAACCCTAGCTCACTGTGGGAACCATTAACACGTTAGCATATAGTGACGACATAAGTCAAGTGACCTACCAAGCGACGCCTTGTTCCCGCCCCTTCAGCCTCAGTTAGCTATTGATAACCATACACTCAACAGGGTTACCTTAGCATATAATCTCTCTAAAGTTAGCTCAAGTCTAACCTAACCCCAAACATATTTGTGAAACTATACTCACTCGGGTTATCAATAAATTGTGCAAACTACAGACGCTTGCTACCTCTCCTACACCATATAATTATAGAAAACCATATAATTAAAATCAAACTCCGAAGAGGCGCCAAAGACTAATAATACTACAAAGACTAATAAAAAGACAAAGACCACGAACCAGTCGCCAGCTACCACATTCAACAATCATCACGTGTCTGGAGTAAGTCAGGTCTTTCTTGCCCCAGAACAGGTGTGCTGAACTGGTCTACTGTTGTTTCTTTGTCTGTTCTGTGTTTAAGTCCTTCCAGTCTTGGGTCTCGGTTGTACTGTTGTGTTGTTTGATTGACATGTGTAGTTTCATCCATGCTAGTAGAGTCTTGTTTATTTTTTTGCCTTTGTATTTCTTTAATTTCATCTGTTGTCTCAATGAATGTTGCTCCTAAAAGACTACTTGAGTCTGGGTTCTCTGGGAACCACATTGTTGGTAGGTCGTTTTTTTGGAGCATGGTGTTCAGTTCTTTTTCATATGAGCCAGGACTAGCAAGGTTCATGATGTGAGCATGCATAATGCTAATTAGAATTTTTGTATGTTTGTGGTCACTTAGGTTAATTCGTGTCGTTGGTCCAGGTGTTTTTACTTGTTCTGCTGCTCGTCTTGCTATTTCTGCATATGTCATTTGCTTGTTGTTTTCTGCTCTCTTATTATTTTCTTCAGATATTTCTTTCGTTTTCCTCTTTCTAATTGGACAGGCCATGGGTAGATTTCTGTGATTTGCTGGAAGGTTGTGTTTCACACAGTTAATGCAGTGTTTTCCCTCGTTTGTACAGTTTCTGAAGGTATGTCTCTGTTCGCCACATTCTGAGCATATTATTAGATTGCTATGAGGGCAGTCATTGGTCTGGTGGTCATCTATTTCGTAGCATTTATAGCATGTAGTTATTTGTATGTATTCTTCTTGTTCAATCTGGTCTGGTGATATTGCTAGGTTGAAAGCTAGAATTCCTTGTTGTTTTGCTTTTTCAACCATTTTTATATCTAATCTCAATTTCATTATATTTGTATAGTTTTTAATTTTTGTGACATCAATAATCTTTATCCAGTTGTTTTGTTTCTCAATTTCTTTAATTTCTTCTGGTGTATATTCCCCAATGATATGGTCTAATCTTTTAATGAATATTGACCTCTTTATTTTCATTTCAAATGGTACCATTACCAGTAGGCCAATTTTTTCTAGTTCTTTTGTTGCTTCTTTGTTGAGTAGTTTGTCTGCATCTTCTTCGTTTCTACATATTGCTTTGTAGCCCTCATTGGTGGTAAAAATTCTGGTGAAAGGTACATTTAGTTTCCCATATGCCAGCCTTGCTAAGATTTGTTTGTTGCATTGCTGATCCTTGCTTGTATGTTTCAGTCTAATTGTTGGGTTCATTTTGAATGTATTGGTGTTTCATGTGTATATATGTATATATGTTGGTGCTCAAACTGCCTATATTCAGCACCTGGCCCTTGTCTACCTCACCCCCCAAAACTGGGGTCGTAGGTGGTGACGTTGGGAAAGCTGAATTTGCCCTCAGAGAGGGAGCCTATCCCTATTTCTACCTAAAAGTGTTTTGCCACCTTCCCACCCTGGGCGCTAGTCCACGTCACCCTTAGACAGCTCGCAGTTCCGCCCGGCAGGATATTTATACTCTTCAAGTAAAGCCCGGTCTGCTTCAAGAATGAGACCCGGCTTGTTTCAGAGTCATGGAGAGACCCGGCTTTTCGATCATGGAGCTTCGTTGAGTATGTATATATATATATATATATATATATATATATATATATATATATATATATATATATATATATATATATATATATATATATATATATATATATATATATATATATATATATATATATATATATATATATATTTATTGAGTAATACCCCTGATCAAGGTGGTAGCTGTAGTCCCTTAACCATTAAGCAGTTCTGGGTAGCCAACTCAGAATTACCACAACTCAAAATTAACTTTTACACTCTATTTACACTATATTTTACATATCTAAGTACGTTTTCACACTCTAATTTCGTTATAAAACATGTCAAAATCTCATTTTTCAACACAACAATATGGAATATATTGTTACTGTCATTGTTATGTACATTTTTGGTTTACAGGAAAAGAGGAGTCATGAACTAGTGGTAGCTGGGTAGGCTGTGGGTGGTCCCTTGGCTCTCACCCTCAGTGTTGCCAGTCTGAAACTAGCTTGTTAGGGACTACGCATTTTTAAAATTTGCTCTGATGAGAATTCTCGTCAGCCGCGGTGCTTCATACTTATTGCTAGTGACGATAATTCTCGTCACCCGCGATTTAAGGGTTAATTGAATTTGCCTAGGTTCTGCTCCAAGCTGTTGCCGTTAAGCTTTTTTTTTGCAGTTTATGCATGGGTAAGAAATGCAAACATGTGTGATTAGTAACTCACAGGAATCACTGCGAACATAATTAATGGTGGAAAATTTTACTACTATAGATATGGGCAAAATAATATATCAGATTACTTGGCTGACAACAATGGCAAATTCCACAAATATAAAATAATTTCTTACAAACATACCTTGGTAATTTGTAGGTGTGTGCATCCGAGGCAGAAGCAGCAGTCCTATTGGTAATGTTATATTGATTGGCGTCGTGATGCCAGGAATTATGCACGGTAAGTAGTTTCTGCCAATCGGAGTCAGAGGATGCTGATCTCCTCTGAGGGTGAGGATTCGACAACGCACCCAGAAGACTCAACACCAACACTACACTCATGCGCATTGTCCAGTTGTATCCCATGACTTCATTCTTTTAAGACAATGAATAATGGAATAAAATATTACACACCTCGTTGTAACTTAATCGATACATTTTTCTCTATTCTAAATTGGTGGTTTAAATGATTGCCAAATTGGGAGTTTCAGAGAGCTAGCACACATCAGTACCCTCCCCGTCATGGTCAGGGCAGTGACTGGAGTGTGAGGCATAGAAATAGGTGGGTGAAAAAAAAGGAGAGAAGTTAGTTCATGATTAAAATATGAGAATTTAGTAGAGGTATCAACTGTCTAAATATTATATTACTATGGTTAATTTATGAATTTTGAAAATTTCACCATAGAGCATTTTATGTTTAGCATAAGGTAATTGCTTATATATACTGTATTGCTTATATGTACTGTAAGTATGCATATCAACTAAAGGAGATTAATTTTCTCGCAATTTCCACACACTTCACACTATTTTTTTTTCTCTTTCAGACTATATACCTCATACACATTTTCATTGCTCTCTTCATCCAACCTCATTCGGCCAAGCCCACATGCTCAGCTCAGGTTGCTCGTCTCCACTGTACATACAGTATTCCAGACTCTTTTGCCCTGTTTAATGTCCATGTCTCTGAGGTATTTGTCAGCGTTGGTAAAACTATATTATATTTCAGTTCCCTTTTCACCTCAATATTTACACTTCTACATTTCATGCTTTTCCCAAGAGAACCTATGATTTGCCTATCCCGTTCTGCTCTCTCGCTGATTTCTCCATACAATCTCCTATATTTACACAGCATTGTTCCTAAGTAAATTAGCTTCTTCACTTCCTCCATCCTTTGACTTTTCAAGGTTATCGCACGCCTAGTTCCAGTAGGCATATTTTCACCCTATAGGGTGTTGTAAAATCAGTCACATAATTTCCCTCACACAACCATCCATATAAATATTGAACAGCAAATAGTAGTACATATTTCTGTACGTACACACAAGCTTCTCTATGCCATGTTCACACCAGCCACGCACCTCTACACTCCACGCCACGTGTTGCAAACTGCCTCAATCTCCAAGCTTCGCCACTCTCTATCTACGTCCTACTAGCTACGCCAGTCCACGCCACGTAAGCAACGCTAGCCTACACTCTACGCCACGTGTTTCAACTCGTCCACGCCGAGCCACCCACGCCAAGCGACCTACACCACCTACGACGTTCCTAGCGGCCCTCGACTCCTGCTGGTACACTAAGGTATTTTTCACACAAACATTGTACACTGTACCCTCCATTGTCCCCAGTGTTTTCTCCCTCCCACGTGTTTCCATAACTTAACGTTCTCCACATAATTCCTATCTTTCGGCCACGTCCCATTCATTTTCTTTCTCTCGGCCACATTTTCGCGCTACACTCCACACTAACCCCTACCTGCCACCCCTGTTTCCATCACGTCTCCTTCCTCAACCCCACGTGCTATCCCTGCCGCCCTTCCCATGTGTGCCCCATATTTCCCCCGTATTTTCAATTCTCGCCCTTTAGTATCCCTAGTAATCCCCTTTGTGCCCCATTCAGTTTCCCTACAATCACTTGTTTCCCCTGCATCCCATCCCCTTGTGTTCCCTAGCCACCCCGTAATTTCATTCCCCGACCGCCATTACGTACTCAGTTATACTTTTGTCTCCCCCGTAACTTATGCCCTAACCCCACGTGTTTTCCCCTTCTCGCACCCGCTCTTCTGCCTAATTTTTCTCGCCACGCCACCTACGCCTAGTGCCGTGCCTAACCCTCTACCTCCAGCTCAACAGCAACGACCGCTACCACCACCACCTCAACAACCACATCTCCCTCACACACCAACCCCAGTTCATCATCCCAATACCTCAGTGATCACATGCAACCTCAATTACAACACCAACGCCTCCTCCCACCTCCACACCAACAACATCTCATAAACCCACCGCAGGTTCACAATACCATGCCACCACCACAACAACAATATCCAGATCTTACACTACAACAGTACGACTCCTTAACCCAACATCTGCAGACACTTCACAACAAAATCGACACACTTTAGGCAACACAACCATAGCACCAACACCAGTGAACCACACCAGTCCGCCAACTCCCTCCTACTACCTATCAAGCTCCTTCAATGACAGAGCAACCACATCACCAGCACCAGTGGGCCCCACCAGTCTGACAGCTTCCTCCGGCGACTCGTCAGACACCTTCAACCGCACCACAACATTGGCAGAACCCTAACCTATATATGTATCACCAGAGGTTCGGCTATACTACACGCAATTTGCCGCCGCCCGTGCAATTGGGGCTCTTCTGCCTCTCGCCTTCCTGCCAGACCAAAACAGGGAAACGAATAAGGTGGTGGCAAGACAATGCCCACCACCCTACCGTCCCCTCATCTGCCCGGTAGGTAGTAGCTCTTGGCTCCTGGGGCCAAAAACACTAAACCAATGATATATGGATACAGAAAAGCCCCAATCTCTTCCTCGAGCGGTGGTCGACCAGGCCCTCGAGACGTCACTCTCTGGTCGTGGTAAGATGCAGAAAGCTGCAAATAAGAGTAGACCTAGCAGGTCGGGTCTTGTGTCGAAGAACCCTGTTAACGATTTGGACACGTTAATGTTAACGAATGTACTCGCATCCTTTTCCTATGGCGCTATCCACTCCATTTTTAAGTGCTTTGGAGTAGTCCTCCGAATCCGAATCACATATGACAGTGATTGTAGGTCTAATCGGTGCTATATTACTTTCAATACAAATGCTGCTGCCAAAGCAGCATTTGAGTCAAAAGATTCTCTGACGGTGGGGGATACTCATTGTAAAGTTCAGATGATACGGTCCATCAATGTAGTTGACAGTGACAATGATTACTGCCCTAATATATTTGATGATTCTGCAGAGCATGTCCCAAAGGAACGACGGGTTCCTACACCCTTTTGGTTTGTGGCTTACTACAGGGAGGGACGTGGTAACATTATCCATGCTTCCCGGTATCTTGAGAAAGAAATTGGATTATTACCAATGGGCCACATAAAGAAATAAGGTAAGGGAGTTTTAATCAGAGCCAAAGATCTTACACAGGCCATGATGCTCCTCAATCTCCCCTGTCCTTCTGATAGCATGTTTGAATCTATTAAACCACATCGAACATTTAATTATAGCAAAGGGCGTATATATAATGAGGACCTGTATGAATTCTCTGAAGAGGACATTCTCGCTATGTGCCCAGAAAGTATCCAACGAGTAACGAAGATGAAAGGCAGTAAAAATATGATCATCCTCACTTTCTATGGCTCGCATATCCCAGATCGCACTAACTTTAACCCCACCTCATTTGAGGTGAAGCCTTTTGTTGAGCGTCCCCTACAGTGTTTCTGTTGTTATGAGTTTGGTCATGGGAAAAGGAACTGCAACAACCGTTCCCGGTGTGGTAATTGTTCTGCTCTTGACTCACATCTTACTTCTGAGTGTCGGTCAGAGATTCTCACCCCTTGCGTTCTCGCCAATGTAAGATGCACCTACTTGAGCAGGATATCCTCCACTTGGCTAATACTCAATTCATTAGCATAGGTAGTGCCAGACGACAACTCAACTTCAGGCGACAGAAGGATGGTGGTGTGAAGACATACGCCTCCTCCCTTCGCCCTAAATTGGTTGCAGCACCCTCTCAACCCTCTCAAGAGGCAGCTGCTTCTTGCTCTAGTGAGAACGTTTCTAAGGTTACTCTACATAATAGTTTCTCTGTCTTGGAAACTCTATCAGACACTCATTCTGGTGACCCTTCAACTGATGTCAATTCTCAGACTTTAGCTAAAGGTGTCCATGTGGTAGAGGTTCACGCTGCCACACGCTCTCCCAAAAGGAAACTTAAGTCACCTAAACTGCCACAGAGACGCCTTCGTGGTTCCTCTGAGGCACTTGACTCTATAGATGTTCCACCTTGTGAGGCAACCATCTCTGTGGACTCATCCATAGTTTCCTCTCAATTTCACCAGAAGCGTTCTCGTGGCTCTGATGAATCTCTTGATTCAACAGAAGTTCCTCCTCGCAAGCTTCCTTCGGGATCATCAGAGGGGCGTGAAGTTAATGTGGATGCCACGGATGTTGTGACTTCAAAAGATTCACTTTCTCCTCCGCTTGAGCAGCGGAGTGATTCTACCACCTGTATTATGGATGTTGATGTATCTGCCTGTGTCAGTGATACCACTGCTGTACAGGACAGAACCAATGTAATTGTTTCAAAGAATATCCCATCTCATATACCTTCATCTTCTTCTAACATATCAGATGCTTCAGGGACTCGTCTACGGGTCCCAATTACTGCCCCAAGTACTACTCCTCGGGTTCGCTCTTCTTCTAGTGACCCAGGATTAGACAAATCTTATTGTTTGAATAAACCCTCAGGTCGAGGTGGTAGTGGGAAGTAACACCGTTCAAGGTCCTTCAGTGGAATTGCCGTGGCTTGCGTGCTTCTTGGGAGGAACTGCGCGTTCTTCTCTCTAACTTCTCTCCTGCATGTGTTTCTCTCCAAGAGACAATGCTTGGGGACTACATTCCTGCGAGTCCTCCAGCATACTCAGCATTTTATTCCAATTCATTTGAAGGGCAGGGTCATCATGGTGGCTCTGCCATCCTAGTTCGCCGAGATATTCCATGCACGAGCCTGGAGCTTGACACTCCGCTCCAGGCTGTTGCAGTTAAGGTTTTTATGGACCGCCCGTACACTGTATGCAGTCTATACCTTCCTCCCAGAGTTACAGTTGAGAGGGGTGATCTCAACCATCTTGTACGGGACCTTCCATCTCCCTTTATTTTATTGGGTGATTTTAATGGTCGTCATCCTCTGTGGGGTGACAGTTCGGTCAACCCCAGGGGTGTTTTATTGGCTTCTTTTATTGAGGATGAGGGATTAGGGGTTTTAAATACGGGAGATGTGACACATTTTAATAGCCCTACTGGGACTTTTACCACCATTGACATTTCCCTTTGCTCACCCAGTGCTCTGTTGGATTTTACTTGGAGAGTGTTGCCTGACTTATATGACAGTGACCATTTCCCTATAATTTTAGAAGGTAACAGGTACGAACCACAGTCTCGTCTTCCTAGGTGGAAATTAGAGAAGGCTGACTGGCAGTGTTTTAGAGAGCTAACTTCTTCGGTCTCTTCTGTAGCCGATTTCGGTAGCTCTGACGAGGCTGTAACATATTTCACTGATATGCTCCACTCTGCTGCTCTCAACTCTATCCCTAGAACTTCTGGCTACTTTCCCAAACGTCCTGTTCCTTGGTGGTCACCAGTCTGCACCACTGCTGTGCGGGAGAAGCGCACTGCTTTCTCTCGCTTTCATCGCAATCGTGGGGACCCAACTCTTTTAGAGGACTTCCGACGGGCAAGGGCTTGGGCTAGACGAGTTTTAAAAGAGGCCCGACGTGCATCTTGGAAGGCCTATGTGTCTTCAATTAATACTAAAACTCCACTCACCCAAGTGTTCAGGAGAGTCCGTAAGATGGCGGGGAAGTTTTCTCCTAGTTCTCCACCTGTACTTAAGGTCAATGGAATTAAGATCATGGATGGTTTGACAGTGGCCAATACCATGGCGGAGGCTTTTGCAAAGGTCTCCAGCCATGACTCTCGACCTCTGGCTGTCAGGCATGAGTTTAGAGCCAAGGAGCGTACAGTCCTGGATTTCACAGGGAACGAGAATGAAAGTTATAACCATATATTCACCCTGAGAGACCTGCATTCTGCTCTCTCTCTCTGCGGCGACACTTCTCCTGGGCCAGACAACATCCCATATGCAATGTTACGACACTTGGGTGAGGAAGTGATCTCATTCCTTTTAGATGTATATAACAGAATCAGGCTGGAGGGTGTCTTCCCTTCTGGGTGGAGGGTTGCTACCATCCTTCCTTTTCTCAAGCCGGGCAAGGACTCTGGTGTTGCCCTCAATTATCGACCAATTGCCTTGACCTCCTGTCTCTGTAAACTATTTGAAAAGATGGTGAATTTCAGACTGGTATACTTCTTGGAACGGGGTGATTTTCTGTCTCCGTCCCAGTCTGGCTTTCGTAAATACCGTTCCACTACAGATGCTCTGGTCAGGTTGGAAGCTGCTGCATGTGAGGCTTTTGCACGACATCAACACCTTGTCTGTGTATTCTTTGATTTAGAGAAAGCCTATGACACTACATGGCAATATGGCATCCTGCAGCAACTCCATTTATATGGCCTGCGGGGTCGCCTTCCACGCTTTCTTAAGGAGTTTCTCAGTGGTCGCAGTTTTTCTGTGAGGGTTGGTACAACCCACTCAGCATCTGTTGCACAGGAGGAGGGCGTCCCCCAGGGAAGCGTCCTCAGTGTCACATTGTTTGCAGTAGCAATTAATGCCATTGCCTCATCCCTTCCAGACGGTATAGCTAACTCGACGTACGTTGACGACCTAGCAGTCTGGTTTGCTGCTTCCCGTATGTCAGTGGCGGAGCGGCGCATGCAGCTTGCCCTTGACAGGGTGTCTCGTTGGACTGATTCTCATGGATTTCGATTTTCTCCTTCCAAGACAGTTGCTATGCAATTCTGCCACATCCGAGGAATCCACCCGGATCCGGACTTATTCATGTATGGTCATCGGATACGATGTGTCGAGGAGACTCGCTTTTTGGGTCTCCTTTTTGACAAATGTTTGATTTGGGTTCCCCACTTATGTACACTTAAGGTCTCTTGCCTCAAGGCTCTTAACCTGTTGAGGGTCCTGAGCCATACATCCTGGGGGGCTGATCGGGCCACCCTCCTCCGCCTATACCATGTTCTTCTTAGGTCAAAACTCGACTATGGGTGTGAGGTGTACTCTTCTGCCACCGATGCCCGTCTCAGAGTTTTAGACCCTTTTCATCATGCTGGAGTACGTCTGGCGACCGGAGCCTTTAGGTCGTCCCCAATCCCCAGTCTCCTGGTGGACGCTAATGAGCCACCTCTTGATCTCCGTCGTCAGTCCTTGATGGTTCGTTGTTGGCATCGATTACATCGACTTCCTGACTCTCTACCTTGCTTGGCGGTGTCATCTGATATCATGTCTCAGTACTACCTTTTACATTCTCGTGCACCATGGCCCTTTGGCTTCCGGGTCAGGAAGGCTATGGAGGAGATGGGCATTGATGACTACCAGATTTGTCCTGTGAGGGTCCCCAGGGTGGCTCCATGGCTTCTTCCAGAAGTTTTCCCCTGCACCTGCTTTACAGACAAGAAGGAATCTCTTCCTCCTCCAGTGGCTCATTCCCTCTTTTTAGAACATGCCTTCACTCACAGGGAGTCCCTCCCTGTGTACACTGATGGGTCAAAGTCTGATGCTGGAGTTGGCTTTGGAGTTGTCTTTCCTGATTTTTGCCGTGGAGGCAGGCTCCCTTCTGTCATGTCCATTTTTACTGCTGAGCTCTCGGCCATTTTATATGCCCTCCAAGTGATTTTTACTCTCCCTCAGCATTCGTTTACTATTTTTAGCGATTCCTGTAGTGCCTTGCAGGCCTTGTGCAATTTTAACTCTTCCCATCCCCTGGTGTTGGCCATTCTTGAGTGGCTTGTCCTCCTGGGTCGTCGTGGCCGGAAAGTAACTTTTTGTTGGGTCCCGGCCCATGTGGGTGTTGATGGGAATGAGCGGGCTGACGCCCTGGCTAAGGCTGTGGTCTCCAATTCTCGGCCTCCTGCCAGGCGTCATCCCGTTCCTGCAGTGGACCTTCGACCCTACATAGATGCTACCGTTTGTTCCTGCTGGCAGGACAGATGGGACGCCGTCGGAGCGAACAAGCTCCGCGACATCCGCCAGTGTCTTGGTTTGTGGAGCTACAGTGGCCTGTCCCGCCGGTGGGAGACAGCTCTTGTCCGTCTCCGCATTGGCCACACATTATTGACTCATGGCTTTTTAATGGAGAGGGCTCACCCTCCCTACTGTGATGATTGTCTTGTCCCTTTGACAGTGCGGCATCTTATTGTCGAGTGTCCCAGCCTTGGGGACCTTCGTCGTAGGCACCTCTCCGAGTACCGGAAGGGTGACGGTTCTTACAGTCTCTCCCAGGTGCTCGGGGAGGAGGCTTGTAATGTGGGAGGGAACACCCTCTCCTATGTGGAGGAGGCTGGCCTCCTCCAAAAGTTGTGAATTTTATTATATTCATGGCTTTTTAGATAGTTCAACGTTTTCTTATCTTATATATATTTTACTTGAAGTAGTCAGGTTTTTTTTTTTTTTTTTTTTTTTTTTTTTTTTTAGTATAAATGTGCCTTTTAGTTAGTATGTTCTTTTATTCATGCTGCCTATCCCTTTCGGGGTGGAGAAGTCTGTTTAGTTTGTGTAAATATTTTATTAATGATGTAGATGACTACTATGTGTTGGGCGGGATATGACCATAGCTGTTGCGCCGCCAAATGCCTCATGGCATTTCTAAATCAATCAATCAATCACCACCCTACCGCCCACACAACGACATCAAACTCAGGGCTTCCCAGCAACACAACTAAGCACAAGCAACACCACCTTCACGCACCCTGTACTAACAACCACAAAACAGCAGCAAACCTCGCCACCGCTCCACAACCACCGGCCCATCAACACTTCAGCAAGCCGATACAAACACCTCATCGCTCGCACCCTTCTGTGGGTGGAGGGCTTAGTGTCGGGGGACAACTTCCTCATTGACTCTGGCTCTGAGGTTAGTGTGGTTTCCCCATTACCAAAGGACAGAGACCGCCAGGCATCTACGGCATATGACCTTCTCGCAGCCAATAAGTCACCTATCGCTACTTACAGCACGAGGAGCAGAGGCGTCACCCTTCAACAGCAGGAGTACGTAGTATGGCCATTCGTCGTGGCGGATGTACATACCCCTATCTTGAGTTTGGACTCAACCTTTAGGAGCAATTATCCCCACCATACACTGTCGACACTCCACACTTACTATCATGCACATAACACACACCAACTCGTACGAACACATAATAGACGAATTTCCTCACCTACTTTCCACTACTAACACACATCACACGCATGACCGAGGTATCCGCCACACGATCATAACGAATGGCGCCCCTATCTTCGCCAAGCCCCGGAGGATGCCCCCTGAATGATTAGAAGCAGCAAAAAGGGAGTTCCACGTGATGATACAACAGGGTGAAGCAAGACTGCCTGACAGCACATGGGCATCGCCTCTTCACATGGTCCTCAAGCAACAGGAAGGTGATTGGAGGGCATGCGGCGACTACAGGGCGCTGAACGCTGCCACCATCCCTGACAGGTACCCAATACTGCACGTCCTGGTCATCCACTCCAAGCTCCAGGGGTGTGCAGTGTTTTAAAAAATTGACCTTGTCCACGCCTTTCACCAGATTCCTGTTGCCGAGGAGGACATCAAGAAGACGGTGATTACCACCTCATTCGGCCTGTTTGAGTTCCCGTCCATGAACTTTGGGTTACGCAACACTGCCCAAACCTTCCAATGGTTCATGGATAAGGTGCTGCATGGTCTGGACTACACTGTCGTGTACATCGACGACATCGTTGCTTCAGACACCCACACTCAACACCAGTATAACCTGAGGGAGCTCTTCAGCCGCCTGCAAGAGTATAGCCTGAAGGTCCACTCTTCCAAGTGTGTTCTAGGCGCGGACTAGTTGGATTTCCTCGGCCACCAGGTCACTACTGACGACCGCCAGAAAACTTCGGGAATTCTTAGGGGTAGTGAATTACTATCACCGGTTCATTCCCCACACCACCTCTGCCCTCGCACCACTTCACGACCTACTGAAGGGCCTCAAGAAGTCTTCGCAGAAGAAGCTGGTATGGCCTACCGCGGCAGAAGCCTTCAAATCTATCAAGAGAAAACTGGCAGACACAACCGTTCTAGCCTACCCTACTCCACATGCACCTACATCCATCTACACCGACGCCTTGAACGACGCCATTGGTGCAGTCCTTCAACAGAAAGTGGACTGAGTACTGAAGCCCATCGTGTTCTTCAGTAAGTGCCTGGAGCCACCACAACGGAAGTATAGTAAGTTTGACAGAGAGTTGGTGGTTCATGTGGACATCGTAGGACCCCTGCCATCTTCACGCGGCTCACGTTACCTCCTCACCTGTGTAGATAAGACGACACGCTAGTGTACTGCCACGCCTATGAGTGACATCACGGCTGAAGGTACGGCCTGCCACTTCCTCAACAACTGGTTTGCTAACTTCGGACTACCGGCTGTCATTGTAACGGACCAGGGCACGCAGTTTGAATCAAGGTCGTGCAGGAGGTGCTGACACTACTGGGTACCCGTCGACAGAGAACCACAGCATACCACCCCAGCAGTAACGGGATGGTGGAGCGGTTGCACAGGAGGCTCAAGGATGCGTTTAGGGCATCAGTGGTCTGACGCTCTACCACTCGCCACCGTCAAGGAGGACTTACACCACTCCCCAGCAGAACTCGTGTTTGGCGAGGATTCCCGCTTACCTGGGCAGGTCACGTCCCCAAGTATAGATACAGCTAACCTCTCATTCCTCCCATCATTCAAGAAGGCCATCATAAACGCCCGCCCGACACCCACTCGCAACACCACCGCCAGACCTACCTACACACCTCCGGGCTTACATACCACTACGCAACTCTTCCTACGCACGGATGCCCACCGAACACCTCTACAAGAACCCGACACTGGACCACATCCCGTTATTTCCAGGATGGACGCTACAGTTACTATTCAGGTAGCGGGTGAACCATACCTCACGTTCTGGGAACGGGTCAAACCAGCCCACACCACCACACACACGGACAACACACCACCTCACTCACCTCCACCCATACACGCATCAGTTCGACCATCACCAAACACCTTCACTACCCTACCTCATCCACCCACAACAACCTCGCACTACCGCCCTCCTACCAACCCAGAAATAGAAATTAAAGGGTACCAGGTAATTAGGTAGGATAGAAGTAGAAATGGAGGAGGAGTTTGTATGTATATCAAAACATGTTTAGCTTTTAATCAAAGAAATTATTTAGAAAAAAAGGAACTAGAAGCAAACTGGTGTAAATACTGTTACCAAAAACTAAACCTATTGTAGTTGGATGCTGTTCTAGACCTCCAAAACAAAATAATTTCCTGGAATTATTAGAAGAAAATATTTCAAAATTTTGCTATAATACTGAAATAATAATTCTTGGTGACATGAATATCTGTTTCCATAAGAAAATAGGTCATCTGTATAAAAAGTATGTAAAATCCTGAGCATGTATGGAATGGAACAGTTGATAAGTGAGATAACCAGGGAAACTAGAAATTCAACCTCTTTCTTAGATCATATTGTATGTAGTAAAACGGGAAAAAATAGTCAACAAGGAGTATTGGCAATAGGAATTAGTGATCATTATATAACATACTGTACAAGGAAGGTAGTTAAGGAGGTTATAAAGAGCCATAATAGTATTAAGATTAGGCCAATGAAAACATATACTGTACAGGTACTAAATGAAAAATTAGCAAACGAAAACTGGAACGGTATCTATGAGACTAGAACAGTTGATGAAGCATGGAATAAGTTTAGAGATATTCTAATGAAAGTAATTGACAAGGTTGCTCCAAAAAAGAAGTTAGAATCAAACAAAGAACAGAACCCTGGATAACTACGGAAATTCTAGACAGGATAAAAGAAAGGGATAGACTTTTATTTGAATATAAGAGGGACAAAAACAATAAAGAGTAGTATGACCAGTTCTGTAAATCAAGAAATAGCATACAACAATACAATAAAAAAGTTAAATCTGACTATATTTCTCATAAAATACAAGAAAGTAATAAAGATAGTAAAAGACTGTGGCAACAACTGAAAAATATAGGTTACTCAGGAAAATCTAAAGATAATTAAAAAACAATACTGCAGATCGAAGACGAACTGTGCTTTGATGGGAAAACGATTGCATCATATTTCAACAGATTTTTTACAACTGTAGCATCAACTTTAGTCAGGAAATTGCCATATGCTGATAGGATTTTTAGCACCGATTTTTATAAATCTAAAAATTACTATAGATCTAAAGTGTAACACCCCTATTTTTATATATATATTATTTAGAATATTGTAAAAGCGAGATTTTTGTCCTCTTAATTTAGTATTACTATTTTTTCTTTACTCTGGAAGGAAAACAAAAACCCACTGCCTTTAACAAAACAAAAAAGCAACCAGTGTATGCTACTAATCTATCCTATAGTTGGATCAACACGGTCTGGAAAAAAAAAAAAAAAAAAAACAAGAGACTGATGAGGAACAGTGGCCGGGTACTCAAAACAACTTAGGACATCCTATCTCGGCTAGGGAGTCCTAACTTCCCCAGTGCGCTTATGACGGTATACTCAAAACACTTACGAAGGCATACTCAAAACCTTTGGCAGCCATCTTTCCTAAGTTACGACGCTTGGATTTAGGACGATCCCCTAGGCAGCCCTAAGTGGAGTTATGACACCAAACACCGTAGAAAACATGATAAATCAACTCAGCTGTACCAAAAAGAATAAGAAGGACTACATACATTTTGGCTGTATTACCAAAGAGCACCACTTTGTTGTTGTTGGAGAGAGTACTGAGAAAGAGTTTATAGTATAAGGAACCACTCCAATGTCAGTCATGATCACCAACGAAGATAGTATAGATTTCCTCAGATTGAAATAATAAACTTATCCGAGAAATAGGACCATGACATAATATATCCCTCGTTGCACAATAAAATTTAGTGCCATCCTCACACATACTCGAGTAATATTGAGTATGTAGTGTAAGCACAGTTAATTAGGAGACTTATGTGTTGTATGAGAAATACTGAACAATTCAAGGATTTACAATATAAATGATTTTCCCAGTCATTAGTTTAAGCAGTTGTTCTTCAATTTGGACCTTGAAGGGGAAGTATTGTCTGTGGTGATATGGACAGTACTTAAGGGGTTCTGGCATCCCTTCAGACCTAACCAACGGCCATTTAAGGGGTCTGGCAACCCTTCAAATCTAACCCACTCCCTATCAATCCTTTAACTGTCCCTCCTCTCTTTCTTGCTTCCTCTCAGTCTCCTTATTTGAAACTACAAGTTCTAAGTTCTTTCTAGCCTAGCTCAGTCTTGATTTGTAATTTCTCCCCCCCAACCCCCCAACCCCCCCAAAAAAAATATTAATCTAACATCATATTTCTGGTTGTTCTATTAATTTCTTACCTAATTATCACGAGGAAAGAACCCTGACCTAACCTAACCTAACTGCACTTGCTAAACCTAATTAGAACTGCTGAACTTTTCTTCAGAAACACCCATAATTTTTTACATTATCTGTTATTTGGCCCAACTTTTGTGTTTGGTTTGATTCAAGGGATTCATTTTAAAACTAGTTTATTGGGAAGATTGGGCTTGGTTATTTGTGTGTGGTCACCATTGAGGAATATGGTTAATGAAATGATAACTTGTAGGAAATTGTTCATTTACTGATACCAACTAATATTTTTACAGTAATGTTGTTGCTGTGTTGTATGTTGTATTTTTTACATTTTAGTTTCGTTGTGCCAGATTTTGATTAGGGATACCATTACTCAAAAAGGTATATGTTACTAAAACACCAATGAGACTAAAAATATGCATATTTAAACAGACCTAACCTACTGTACACTATCTACTTGATATTGGTAATTTTATATCTTACATTACATAATCCTCCATAATTATTACATTTAGCAGTGAATCATGTGATGTGACACAAGTAGACATGATAAAATAGTCATTTCTAACATTGCTAATGACTTTCAATAATGTCATACTGTTGTCTGTCATGAATCATAATGGCGGTGACACTTATTTCATAGTAGATACTACTCTCTTCCTCTCCAGTTTCGACACGCATTTCTACCACTCATACCGTCATACGCATAATGTTGTGTTTTGTTTCGTGTTTACTTTTGTCAGCTGATCGAGCTTGCTTTTGATTGGCTGGAGTCAGTCCGAGTCACTTGAAAGCGCCACCCTGATTGGCTGAACAACATAGGGCACCCGGGAAGATTTAGGACTTCCTAAATATTTAGGAACAGGATAGGACGCCCTAAAAAAGTTTTGAGTATACCAACTTAGGGCATGAAATAGAATATCCTAACCAGTTCCTAACTTATTAGTTCCAAAGTCCAGATAGGGCGGCGAGGCTGCCCTAAGTTAGGAACGTTTGAGTATCTGGCACCAGGACAAGTCCAGTCCCTCCTCAGTACTAGGTATACGCTGCCACCATCAGACCTAGTTGACGAGAGGAACCAAGTGAACGCACACCGGAAGGGTAACGTAGCGTTAGCTTATATAGGCGCGTGAGTAAGCAACCCAGACTAAAATATTAACGGGGGTACGATCAGTGTTGTGAATTGAGAACTAATATCTATATAGGATCACAGTCTATTTGTTAATATCGGTGACGGAAATACTCAACTAATTTTAATCCTGTTTATTTATAATATCACACGAGTACATTTATATTTATATAGTAATAATACATGAATAATTTCTTTTCCCCCCTCCCTTGTTAATAATATCTTCTACTCCGTTCTGTCAACTAGGGCAGGAACAATTCCGTGTCTCGCTAGTGACAGAGCTAAGTACTACATATAAAAAAATATATTACATGAAGTGTCCCCCCTCCCACAATATCCCAAATAATTCCTAATAATACATTTTTCACAACAAGGCCGAAATATAGCTAATACAATAAAAAAAATCACATCCTAATCTCAATATTACAATAATGAATCTATAGAATTGCCAGCAAATTTTCTTAATCTTTTGGTACCAGGTGGGTCACTTTACACCAAGGGAGAATGTTAATAATGGCTGCCACCCCAGCAGACGAAACCAGAATGAGCAAAAAAAACAACAACATACATTTGTTACTGTCTGAATGTGAACACACAATATTCTTTAGTTATTTAAATTCCATCACTGGACTAATTGATTCACCACTCACTATATTCACAATACAATATATATTATGAGAGCTAGTTTGAACTCTTACCTCCCACCCCAACAGACGAAACCAGAATGAGGAAGAAGCAAGGCGATGTACCGCCTCTTCTCCTCCCCCTTCACTCACTCCTTTAAGCAAAGTAGTGACCAAATGTATTTCATTTTCTGGCATTTCATTTACTGGTGTATATAGTTACATAACATGATTTGCACATATTATTGTGCTCAAATACATTGCCTTCTTCCTTGTTTAAAGTTTTATATTACTGTTGTTTACTAAATTATACAAGGCATGTATTGTTCCACCAACAAGAAAACGTACTGTCAAGGCTTTAGACCCTAACTAATCTAATTAACTTTCTAAGTAAGTTACAATTAAATTGCAGATAACAGCATAGGAATGTTAGCTTCGTAATTATACATTTTAATTATAAATGCAGGTTATTCCCTGTATTCAATTAATTATTTTACATTCACCTCTTAATCACCACGTATTTCTCTATCCCTATCAATCTACCCAAGTTTCAATTATTCCTCTATTTCACCTATTTACCTAACTATAATTATTATTTCAATTATTCATCTATAACCTCTAACTATAAACATTATTTGTACTTTTCCTCATATTAACATTTTCAGAAGAAGCCCACCACTGAGATTATTCGTCAGTGATAATCTCAGCCTGGCTATTCCATACAATCTTACACTAAAAGCCTATCCTAATACCCGTAAATATTCTAAATAACAATACATATAAAAATAGGGGTGTTACAATATTTACGGGTAATAGGGTAGGCTTTTAGTGTAGGATGGTACGGAGTAGCCAGGAGCTGGATACTCAAAACAACTTAGGACATCCTATCTCGGCTAGGGAGTCCTAACTTCCCCAGTGCGCTTATGACGGTATACTCAAAACACTTATGACAGCATACTCAAAACCTTTGGCAGCCATCTTTCCTAAGTTACGACGCTTGGATTTAGGACAACCCCCAGGCAGCCCTAAGTGGAGTTATGACACCGAACACCGTAGAAAATATGATAAATCAACTCGGCTGTACCAAAAAGAATAAGAAGGACTATATACATTTTGGCTGTATTACCAAAGAGCACCACTTTGTTGTTGTTGGAGAGACTACTGAGGAAGAATGTATAGTATAAGGAACCACTCCAATGTCAGTCATGATCACCAACGAAGATAGTATAGATTTCCTCAGATTGAAATAATAAACTGATCCGAGAAATAGGACCATGACATAACATATCCCTCGTTGCACAATAAAATTTAGTGCCATCCTCACATATACTCGAGTAATATTGAGTATGTAGTGTAAGCACAGTTAATTAGGAGACTTATGTGTTGCATGAGAAATACTGAACAATTCAAGGATTTACAACATAAATGATTTTCCCAGTCATTAGTTTAAGCAGTTGCTCTTCAATTTGGACCTTGAAGGGGAAGTATTGTCTGTGGTGATATGGACAGTACTTAAGGGGTTCTGGCATCCGTTCAGACCTAACCAACGGCCATTTAAGGGGTCTGGCAACCCTTCAAATCTAACCCACTCCCTATTAATCCTTTAACTGTCCCTCCTCTCTTTCTTGCTTCCTCTCAGTCTCCTTATTTGAAACTACAAGTTCTAAGTTCTTTCTAGCCTAGCTCAGTCTTGATTTGTAATTTCTCCCCCCCAACCCCCCCAAAAAAAAAAATTAATCTAATATCATATTTCTGGTTGTTCTATTAATTTCTTACCTAATTATCACGAGGAAAGAACCCTGACCTAACCTAACCTAACTGCACTTGCTAAACCTAATTAGAACTGCTGAACTTTTCTTCAGAAACACCCATAATTGTTTACATTATCTGTTATTTGGCCAAACTTTTGTGTTTGGTTTGATTCAGGGGATTCATTTTAACACTAGTATAATGGTAAGATTGGGCTTGGTTATTTGTGTGTGGTCACCATTGAGGAATATGGTTAATGATAACTTGTAGGAAATTGTTCATTTACTGATACAAACTAATATTTTTACAGTAATGTTGTTGCTGTGTTGTATGTTGTATTTTTTACATTTTAGTTTCGTATTGCCAGATTTTGATTAGGGATACCATTGCTCAAAAAGGTATATGTTACTAAAACACCAATGAGACTAAAAATATGCATATTTAAACAGACCTAACCTACTGTACACTATCTACTTGATATTGGTAATTTTATATCTTACATTACATAATCCTCCATAATTATTACATTTAGCAGTGAATCATGTGATGTGACACAAGTAGACATGATAAAATAGTCATTTCTAACATTGCTAATGACTTTCAATAATGTCATACTGTTGTCTGTCATGAATCATAATGGCGGTGGCCCTTATTTCGCAGTAGATACTACTCTCTTTAAGTCTCTTACTCTCCACTCTCTTACTCTCCACAGTTTCGACACACATTTCTACCACTCATACCGTCATACGCATAATGTTGTGTTTTGTTTCGTGTTTACTTTTGTCAGCTGATCGAGCTTGCTTTTGATTGGCTGGAGTCAGTCCGAGTCACTTGAAAGCGCCACCCTGATTGGCTGAACAACATAGGGCACCCGGGAAGATTTAGGACTTCCTAAATATTTAGGAACAGGATAGGACGCCCTAAAAAAGTTTTGAGTATACCAACTTAGGGCATGAAATAGGATATCCTAACCAGTTCCTAACTTAGGAGTTCCTAAGTCCAGATAGGGCGGCGAGGCTGCCCTAAGTTAGGAACGTTTGAGTATCTGGCACCAGGACAAGTCCAGTCCCTCCTCAGTACTAGGTATACGCTGCCACCATCAGACCTAGTTGACGAGAGGAACCAATTGAACACACACCGGAAGGGTAACGTAGCGTTAGCTTATATAGGCGCGTGAGTAAGCAACCCAGACTAAAATATTAACGGGGGTACGATCAGTGTTGTGAATTGAGAACTAATATCTATATAGGATCACAGTCTATTTGTTAATATCGGTGACGGAAATACTCAACTAATTATAATCCTGTTTATTTATAATATCACACGAGTACATTTATATTTACACAATAATAAAACAAGAATAATTTCTTTTCCCCCCTCCCTTGTTATTAATATCTTCTACTCCGTTCTGTCAACTAGGACAGGAACAATTCCGTGTCTCGCTAGTGACAGAGCTAAGTACTACATATAAAAAAATATATTACATGAAGTGTCCCCCCTCCCACAATATCCCAAATAATTCCTAATAATACATTTTTCACAACAAGGCCGAAATATAGCTAATACAATAAAAAAAAATCACATCCTAATCTCAGTATTACAATAATGAATCTATAGAATTGCCAGCAAATGTTCTTAATCTTTTGGTACCAGGTAGGTCACTTTACACCAAGGGAGAATGTTAATAATGGCTGCCACCCCAGCAAACGAAACCAGAATGAGCAACAAAAAAAAACATACATTTGTTACTGTCTGAATGTGAACACACAATATTCTTTAGTTATTTGAATTCCATCACTGGACTAATTGATTCACCACTCACTATATTCACAATACAATATATATTATGAGAGCTAGTTTGAACTCTTACCTCCCACCCCAACAGACGAAACCAGAATGAGGAAGAAGCAAGGCGATGTACCGCCTCTTCTCCTCCCCCTTCACTCACTCCTTTAAGCAAAGTAGTGACCAAATGTATTTCATTTTCTGGCATTTCATTTACTGGTGTATATAGTTACATAACATGATTTACACATATTATTGTGCTCAAATACATTGCCTTCTTCCTTGTTTAAAGTTTTATATTACTGTTGTTTACTAAATTATACAAGGCATGTATTGTTCCACCAACAAGAAAATGTACTGTCCAGGCATTAGACCCTAACTAATCTAATTAACTTTCTAAGTAAGTTACAAATAAATTGCAGGTAACAGTATAGGAATGTTAGCTTCGTAATTATACATTATAATTATAAATGCAGGGTATTCCCTGTATTCAATTAATTATTTTACATTCACCTCTTAATCACCACGTATTTCTCTATCCCTATCAAACTACCCAAGTTTCAATTATTCCTCTATTTCACCTATTTACCTAACTATAATTATTATTTCTATTATTCATCTATAACCTCTAACTATAAACATTATTTGTACTTTTCCTCATATTAACATTTTCAGAAGCCCACCACCGAGATTATTCGTCAGTGATAATCTCACCCTAGCTATTCCTACACCCTTTTGGTTTGTGGTTCACTCCAGGGAGGGACGTGGTAACCTTATCCATGCTTCCCGCTATCTGGAGAAAGAAATTGGATTATTACCAATGGGCCTCATAAAGAAATATGGTAAGGGCGTTTTAATCAGAGCCAAAGATCTTACACAGGCCATGATGCTCCTCAATCTCCCCTGTCCTTCTGATAGCATGTTTGAATCTATTAAACCACATCGAACATTTAATTATAGCAAGTGGCGTATATATAATTAGGAGATGTAGGAATTCTCAGAAGAGGACATTCTCGCTATGTGCCCAGACAGTGTCCAACGTGTAACAAAGATGAAAGGCAGTAAAAATATGATCATCCTCACTTTCTATGGCTCGCATATCCCAGATCGCATTAGCATTAACCCCACATCTTTTGAGGTGAAGCCTTTTGTCGAGCATCCCCTACAGTGTTTCTGTTGTTATGAGTTTGGTCATGGGAGGGGGAACTGCAACAACCGTTCCCGGTGTGGTAATTGTTCTGCTCTTGACTCACATCTTATTTCTGAGTGTCAGTCAGAGAGTTATTGATTTTACTGCAGAGATGCTCACCCCTTGCGTTCTCGCCAATGTAAGATGTACCTCCTTGAGCAGGATGTCCTCCACTTGGCTAATACCTAATTCATTAGCATAGGTAGTGCCAGACGGCAACTCAACTTCAGGCGACAGAAGGATGGTGGTGTGAAGATATACGCCTCCTCTCTTCACCCTAAATTGCTTGCAGCACCCTCTCAACCCTCTCAAGAGGCAGCTGCTTTTTGCTCTAGTGAGAACGTTTCTAAGGTTACTCTACATAATAGTTTCTCTGTCTTGGAAACTTTATCAGACACTCATTCTGGTGACCCTTCAACTGATGACAATTCTCAGACTTTAGCTAAAGGTGTTCATGTGGTAGAAGTTCACGCTGCCACACGCTCTCCAAAAAACTTAAGTCACCTAAACTGCCACAGAGACGCCTTCGTGATTCCTCTGAGGCACTTGACTCTGTAGATGTTCCTCCTTGTAAGGCAACCATCTCTGTGGACTCATCCACAGTTTCCTCTCAATTTCACAAGAAGCGTTCTCGTGGCTCTGATGAATCTCTTGATTCAACAGAAGTTCCTCCTCACAAGCTTCTTTCGGGATCATCAGAGGGGCGTGAAGTTAATGTGGATGCCACGGATGTTGTAACTTCAAAAGATTCACTTTCTCTTCCGCTTGAGCGGCGGAGTGATTCTAACACCTGTATTATGGATGTTGATGTATCTGCCTGTGTCAGTGATACCACTACTGTACAGGACAATACCAATGTAATTGTTTCAAAGAATATCCCATCTCATATACCTTCATCTTCTTCTAACATATCAGATGCTTCAGGGACTCGTCTACGGGTCCCAATTACTGCCCCAAGTACTACTCCTCGGGTTCGTTCTTCTTCTAGTGGCCCAGAATTAGACAAATCTTATCGTTTGAGTAAACCCTTAGGTCGAGGTGGTAGTGGGAAGTACCTCTGTGAGGCTTCCCAAAAATCAGTACTAAAGTAACACTGTTCAAGGTCATTCAATGGAATTGCCGTGGCTTGCGTGCTTCTTGGGAGGAACTGCATGATCTTCTCTCTAGCTTCTCTCCTGCATGTGTTTCTCTCCAAGAGACAATGCTTGGGGACTACATTCCTGCGAGTCCTCCAGCATACTCTGCATTTTATTTCAATTCATTTGAAGGGCAGGGTCACCATGTAGGCTCTACCATCCTAGTTCGCCGAGATATTCCATGAACGAGCCTGGAGCTGCTTTCTCTCGCCTTCGTCGCAATCGTGGGGACCCAACTCTTTTAGAGGACTTCCAACGGGCAAGAGCTCGAGCTATACGGGTCATAAAAGAGGCATGACCTGCATCTTGGAAGGCCTATGTGTCTTCAATTAATATTAAAACTCCACTCACCGAAGTGTTCAGGAGAGTCCATAAGATGGCGGGGAAGTTTTCTCCTAGTTCTCCACCTGTACTTAAGATCAATGGAATCAAGATCATGGATGGTTTGACTGTGGCCAATACCATTGCGGAGGCTTTTGCAAGAGTCTCCAGCCGTGACTCTTGACCTCTTGCTGTCAGGCATGAGTTAAAAGCCAAGGAGCTCACTGTCCTGGATTTCTCAGGGAATGAGAATGAAAGTTATAACCATATATTCACCCTAAGATAACTGCATTCTGCTCTCTCTCTCTGCAGCGACACTTCTCCTGGGCCAGACAACATCCCATATGCAATGTTGCGACACTTGGGTGAGGAGACGATCTCATTTCTTTTAGCTTTATATAACAGAATCTGGCTGGAGGGTGTCTTCCCTTCTGGGTGGAGGTTTGCTACCATCCTTCCTTTCTTCAAACCAGGCAAGGACTCTTGTGTTGCCCTCAATTACCGACCAATTGCCTTGACCTCCTGTCTCTGTAAACTATTTGAAAAGATGGTGAATGTCAGACTAGTATACTTCTTGGAACGGGGTGATTTTCTGTCTCCGTCCCAGTCTGGCTTTCGTAAATACCATTCCACTTCAAATGCTCTGGTCAGGTTGGAAGCTGCTGCATGTGAGGCCTTTGCACGATATCAACACCTTGTCTGTGTATTCTTTGATTTAGAGAAAGCGTATGACACTACATGGCAATATGGCATCTTGCAGCAACTCCATTTATATGGCCTGCGAGGTCGACTTCCATACTTTTTTAAGGAGTTTCTCAGTGGTCGCAGTTTTTCTGTGAGGGTTGATACAACCCACTCTGCATCTGTTGCACAGGAGGAGGGCATCCCACAGGGAAGCGTCCTCAGTGCCACATTGTTTGCAGTAGCAATTAATGCCATTGCCTCATCCCTTCCAGACGGTATAGCTAACTCGATGTACGTTGACGACCTGGCAGTGTGGTTTGCTGCTTCCCGTATGTCAGTGGCGGAGCAGCGCATGCAGCTTGCCCTTGACAGGGTGTCACATTGGACTGGTTCTCATGGGTTTCGTTTTTCTCCTTCCAAAATAGTTGCTATGCAATTCTGCCATATCCGAGGCGTCCATCCCAATCCGGACTTATTCATGTATGGTCATCGGATACGTTGTGTCGAGGAGACTCGCTTTTTGGGTCTCCTTTTTGACAAACGTTTGACTTGGGTTCCCCACTTACGTACACTTAAGGTCTCTTGCCTCAAGGCTCTTAACCTGATGAGGGTCCTGGGCCATACGTCCTATGGGGCTGATCGGACCACCCTCCTCCGCCTATACCATGTTCTTATTAGGTCAAAACTCGACTATGGGTGTGAGGTGTACTCTTCTGCCACCGATGCCCGTCTCAGAGTTCATCATGCTGGAGTACATCTGGCGACCGGAGCCTTCAGGTCGTCCCCAATCCCCAGTCTCCTGGTGGACACTAATGAGCCACCTCTTGATCTCCGTCGCCAGTCCTTGATGGTTCGTTGTTGGCATCGATTACATCGACTTCCTGACTCCCTTCCCTGCTTGGCGGTGTCATCTGATATCATGTCTCAGTACTACCTTTTACATTCTCGTACACCATGGCCCTTTGGCTTCTGGGTCAGGAAGGCTATGGAGGAGATGGGCATTGATGACTTCCAGATTTGTCCTGTGAGGGCCCCCAGGGTGGCTCCATGGCTTCTTCCAGAAGTTTTCCCCTGCACCTGCTTTACCGACAAGAAGGAATCTCTTCCTTCTTCAGTGGCTCGTTCTCTCATTTTAGAACATGTCTTCACTCACAGGGAGTCCCTCCCTGTGTACACTGATGGGTCAAAGTCTGATGCTGGAGTTGTCTTTCCTGACTTTTGGCGTGGCGGCAGGCTCCCTTCTGTCATGTCCATTTTTACTGCTGAGCTCTCGGCCATTTTATTTGCCCTCCAAGTAATTTTTACTCTGCCTAAGCCTTCGTTTACTATTTCTAGCGATTCCTGTTGTGCCTTGCAGGCCTTGTGCAATTTTAACTCTTCCCATTCCTGATGTTGGCTATTATTGAGTGGCTTATCCTCCCGGGTCATCGTGGCCGCTAAGGCACTTTTTGTTGGGTCCCAGCCCATGTGGGTGTTGATAGGAATGAGAGGCTGACGCCCTGGCTAAGGCTGAGGTCTCCAATTCCCGGCCTCCTGCCAGGCGTCATCCTGTTCCTGCGGTGGACCTTCGACCCTACATAGATGCTACCGTTCGTTCCTGCTGGCAGGACAGATGGGACGCCGTCGGGGCTAACAAGCTCCGCGACATCCGCCAGCGCCTTGGTTTGTGGAGCTACAGTGGCCTGTCCCGCCGGTGGGAGACGGCTCTTATCCGTCTCCGCATTGGCCACACATTATTGACTCATGGTTTTTAATGGAGAGGGCTCACCCTCCCTACTGTGATGATTGTCTGGTCCCTTTGACAGTGCGTCATCTTATTGTTGAGTGTCCCAGCCTTGGTGACCTTCGTCGTAGGCACCTCTCCGAGTACCAGGAGGGTGACGGTTCTTACAGTCTCTCCCAGGTGCTCGGGGAGGAGGCTTGTAGTGTGGGAGGGAGCACCCTCTCCTATGTGGAGGAGGCTGGCCTTCTCCACAAAATATGATTTTGATATATATGGCTTTTAGATAGTTTCATTTTTATGTCGACGGGTTCTTTTATTAATAATGTGCTTTTTAGTTTGTGTGTCTTTTAATCATGTTGCCTATCCCTTTCGGGTTTTGATGTTTTATTAATTATGTAGATGGAAATTTTATGTTGGGCAGTATATGACCTTAGCTGTTGCGCCTCCAGATGCTTAGTTGCATCAAAATAAATCAATCAATCAATCAAGTATTCTTATTTTATAAATAATGTACTCGTGTGACCATATTATAGTAAACGGGTTTATAATTAGTTGAGTATTTCCTTCACCGATATTAGCAAATAGACTGTGATCCTATATAGATATTAATTCTTAATTCACAACACTGATCGTACCCCCGTTAAAATTGTAGTCTGGGTTGCTTACTCACTCGGCTACATAAGCTAACGCTACGCTACCCTTCCAGTGTGTGTTCACTTGGTTCCTCTGATTGACTTTGGTCTGGTGGTGGCAGCGTTTACCCTGTACTGGAGAGGAGCTGGGCTTGTGCTTTGTATGATTTATTTTTGGTATCCGCAAGGCAAGTCCTGTTTCTCACTCATCGGTGTCTTGTTTTTTTTGTTTTTTTCAGATCAGGTTGATACAGCTATAGGATAGAGTAGTAGCATACACTGGTGGCTTTTTGTTTTGTTAAAGGCAGTGGGTTTTTTATTTCCTCCCAGAGTAATGTAAAATAGTAATATTAAATTAAGGGGACAAAAATCACGCTTTTACAAAAGGGATAACAAAAAATGAATTTAGGCTTATAGAAGTTACTGAAGAATATATCTTCAGCATAATAATGGGACTAAGAGTCAATAAAGGTACTGGTTAAGATTGCTTACAAGCAAGGTTCATAAAAGACCAATACTAAAAGGTCCAATAACTAGTATTATAAATTTATCCATATATACAAGTGAAGTACCAGAATGATTTAAAGAAGCTAGAGTAAAACCATTGTACAAAAAGAGTAATAGACAAAAAGTGGGGAATTACAGACCAGTCAGTATACTTAATATAATATCTAAAGTCTTGGAAAGGGCTGTGTACGATCAGTTTTCTAACTACATAAGTCTAAAGAATGTAATATATGATTTCTATTCTGGATTTAGAGGTAATCACTCAACAGATACATGTCTGATTTATATGTTAGATTTACTAAAAACTAATATATCAAAACCAAATTATATAGGACTTGCCCTTCTAGATCTGCAAAAAGCATTTGATACAGTTGACCATCACATTCTGTGTGAAAAATTAAAGGCAATGGGCGTAGAGTCAGTGGAATGGTTTTACTCGTACCTCAGTGGAAGAAGTCAAATTGTTAAAATAGATGAGCATTGTTCTGAACCATGTAAACTAACATGTGGAGTAGCTCAGGGAAGCATTTTAGGACCACTCTTATTTTTGTGCTACATAAATTATATGAAAATTAGTGTCGCATGCCAACTACTACTATATGCTGATGACAGTGTTTTGATTGTGTCACACAAGGATGTTGATGTTATTTCAGATAGACTGGGAAAAGAAGTTGAAACATGTAACACCTGGATGATAACTAACAAGTTATCTCTGCATTTAGGAAAAACTGAAGCTATGATAGTAGTATCAAAGAAACAACTAGAAAAGGTAGATAACTTTGAAATAAAGAGTCATTGTCAGAAAATAAAATGAGTAACGTCAGTAAAATACCTAGGCGTTCATCTGGATCAATGCGCCTCAGGAGAAATGAATTGTCAACAAATAATCAAGAAGATAAATGCAAGATTGAAATTTATATATAGACAAGCAAAAAGCCTTAATCAGAATGTAAAGAAAACTTTGTGTACTGCCCTAATTCAGTCCCACTTTGATTATGCATGTTCTTCTTTGTATTCTGGAGTTAGCAGTAGGACTAAAAAACAGTTACAAATTTGCCAAAACAAAATTATTAGATTTACTCTTGGTTTAGACACCAGGGCTCACATAGGCCAAGGGGAGAGAGAGAAAATCAATATGTTAAGTGTGAAGAACAGAGTTAGGGAATTGAAATTAAGTCATGTTCATAATACATATAACAATAGAGGACCGACATATCTTAGAGAACATTTCCATAGAGTAGCAGATAACCAAACAATTATAACTAGACATAGTAAATCTAACTTCTGTGTAACAAGTGGCCAGGGGCCTGCAGCTCATACTTTCTATCACACAGCTATTAAAGAATGGAATTCATTACCAAACAGTATACAAAGTATAGGATCAAAAAACATTTTAAAAACATCACTGAGGAAATATCTAGTTGACGAAGAAAAATTGTCTGAATTAAATGACTACGTGTATTACTAGACATGTATGTAACATTATTGAATGTTTTTAATTTTCTACTTTATCATAATAGGGATTTTGTATTGTGTATTACTGTATACATGGTGTGTTGTGGCTCCTTTGTTTTGACTGCCCCAGCTTTCTGCAAACATGGGACCCTACTGGAAATAAGTTATCAAACTTTAGTAGGTTATCCTAGAGGAAGCTAAAATGTGCCTTATTATTATGACCCCGCAACCTCACCACCTTGTCATGTCGCGACCACATACCCACCCCGCATCTCTCCTTCCCACGCCACCAGTATAGCCACACTCACTCACACACCCTATGTCACCAACTGCATGTCACACTAACCCCACCTCGCCAGTACCACCATCTCAAACCATCACCCCACCACATCCTCGCTCACCCTCTCCTACCACGCCGCTACCCATCATCACCCAGTCACACACTCGATCACCCCCTCATACCCATCTTCCCTCCACTATAATTCAACTTCAACCTGCTTCACCTGCTCGCCCACCTTCACCGACCCATAGCACACCATCAACACCTCTGCCTCCTTCCCACCCTCCTAGAACCCCTCCCCGTTCCCGCTCTCCTTCCCCTACACCACCCCTACCTATCCCGCTCCTACCCTCTACGCCCAACCACCCACCTCCCACCAACCACACCCCGCCTGACCCCACGCCTATCCTTCCTGACCCTACCCCAGACTCTCCCTCGACGCCTGTAATCCTCTCTAGCCTCCCTCAGGACCCACTGCCTGGTTCACAGCTGTTACCGGCCACGCCTCCTCGTCCCGTTAGCCCTGGCCATCTACCTCAAACACTACCACGCCCTGCCACACCACCTTCTCCGCAGGAACAGCTACGGGATTACGAGCCGGCCATGGCCCCTGAGGGATTCACTTCTCGCTCCGGGCGCACCATCAAGCGCCCCAGCATATATATATATATCAATGTTACACAACGCAGACACCAACCTACTCCACAGGATTCCAGCTACACACACTCCCTATTATTAATACACACACATGTATTCTCCCGCCCACGACACTCCACACCACACTACACCCGTACACTTATGTATAACACTCATTGCATTCTTATCATGTACCTATATTCTTATGTATTTTTTATGTATATAGTATGTCCTCCCCTCTTTCCTAAATCTGTATGGGGGAGGGGGGTACTGTAGCTAGCGCCAGTACCTGGCCGCATCTTCAACCTTCTTTGTTACCTTCGAGAACATCCTATATCACTTGATGACATCCTATATCACACCCACGGAATAAAAGGGACGGACCGCCAGCGTTCGGCCATTCTCACTCTAGCTCTGGACCAAGAAGCACCTGCCCTGCCGTTAGTACCTGCCACTGCCTGCACCAAGTCTTCTCTGTGTGATCTCACCTTGATCACACGTGCACATACCAGCTCTTCACACCTCTTCTGCAGCAACCACGGCCCTCTTACAACGATACACGACAGGCAGGAAACCTACGGCTACTTGTGTGTGATTCTATGTAATTACCAATAAAGCGTCACTGTGTATACTAGTCTGTTCACCCCGGGTAGTAATGCAAGGGCTTCTTTGTCATTATATGGTGATCCTACAGCACCATCCGAAACTGATGAGGATATTGTAGCTGGGTCAGACAGAAGTGGTATTACTGATGTACAGTCTCCTTCACTGCCACGTTCATCACCCCAGCGTTGTCAATGATTGTACTCCACAAGGTATGAGCCGCCAGCTTCGACTCTCATATACGAAACACATACCAGAGCTAATCAGGGAGATGGTAATGGTGGGGTGTTTCACGGTAGCAAGTTAGCACGGGGACTGTAAGCAAAAATGCTATACTAAATTATAAGTCAACTATATAAAGCTGTTACATAACAAACATGACATTGGTAGACCACAGCATTGTGGTGATTAGGAAAGTCCTTTATTATTGTTTGTTATCAGTAAATTATGCACTCAAACGATTGAAGAAATGTTGCGTTGGTGAGGCAGTAGCTAGTCTCAGCCAAATGTCCCTGTGAATGTTTAGTATAAGCCAGCCATCAGCAGCGCAGCGTAGCTTTAATTAATATTTCATGTTCTGCATCATAACGTTAATGATAGTTACTACACATAATAAGTAAATTATATTGAATGTGGAGCTTGAGAACGTCACAATGGTCCTAGAACATAAAATATCAAAATCAGGCTTCATAAATTTCCATAGGTTAGTCCCACCAAGTTAATCATTGTGATGATGGCTAAATTTTCTGTCAATTATAACAAATTTAATCAATTTACGAGCATTGTAAAGTTGTGTCATATCTATTGATATCTTGCCATAAAATTTGACTGCTCCGACCCAGGAAATATTTTATCATTACATATTGAACTTTAACACACTTCAGTTTAGACATTACTAAGCGGTTATAGACGGATTGAGCGAGAATGCCAACAAATTAATATATTCAAAATTTAAGTCTCAATTACAATGGAGTGTTGATGGGAATGAGCGGGCTAACGCCCTGGCTAGGGCTGCGGTCTCCAGTTCCTGGCCTCCTGCCAGGTGTCATCCTGTTCTTGCAGTGGACCTTCGACCCTACATAGATGCTACCGTTCGTTCCTGCTGGCAGGACAGATGGGATGCCGTCGGGGCTAACAAGCTCCGCGACATCCGCCAGCACCTTGGTTTGTGGAGCTACAGTGGCCTGTCCCGCCGGTGGGAGACGGCTCTTGTACGTCTCCGCATTGGCCACACATTATTGACTCATGGCTTTATAATGGAGAGGGCTCACCCTCCCTACTGTGATGATTGTCTGGTCCCTTTGACAGTGCGGCATCTTATTGTTGAGTGTCCCAGCCTTGGTGACCTTCGTCGTAAGCACCTCTCTGAGTACCAGGAGGGTGACGGTTCTTACAGTCTCTCTCAGGTGCTCGAGGAGGAGGTTTGTAGTGTGGGAGGGAACACCCTCTCCTATGTGGAGGAGGCTGGCCTTCTCCACAAAATATGATTTTTTGATATTTATGGTTTTTAGATGATTTTATGTCGACGGGTTCTTTTATTAATAATGTGCATTTTAGTTTGTGTGTCCTTTAATCGTAGTGCCTGTCCCTTTCGGGTATTCATGTTTTATTAATTGTGTGGATGACAATTTTATGTTGGGCGGTATATGACCTTGGCTGTTGCGCCTAGAATGGAAATCTTTTATGTTTCCATTATCAACCTATCCATCTATGATCACAAAGTAATGTGAACACTAAAGCATGTGAAAGGTTCACTATGTAATGAAAAATATATAATTAATTATATTTGGTCGAAACAGTTAAAAAACAATTTATAATGACAACTGTCAGTACACAATTACCACATAGTGTTCATCAAATGTTGGATAAAATTATTATTGACAAATCTGTGTCATCGTCACAAACTAATTACCATAATATGCAATAGCTGACTTGAAGGAACGAGCCTATCTTGACCTGTGAGGACTAATGGTGGTGTGGAATGTTATAGCAACACGGTGACGGGCTTAAATTTTACACTGGGAAGCTCAACATTGGCAGCGCTAAGTTGTAAACGCGGAAGTGGAGCCAACTGTACCTTCAGATACCTCTGATGTTGTCATCTGCCTAAATATGCACGGTCGTGGGCAGCCTCCAGCGGTCCCGAAGGTGGATCGTTGAATGGGCACTTGTAGTGGCCGGTCCTTGAACAGGAAACACCTATTTTAGTTATTTAAAATTGCTAGGATACTTCAGTGGAGCTGTCGTGGATTACACGTAAACAGGGAGAAACTTCTCCAATTTCTGGTGAGGTTTTCGGCAGTCTGTATCTGCCGGCATGTGACCATGGACAGTGCTGCTAATTCCTCCTGGTTACCAAGATTATTTTTCTTAATCCTTTCCCTGATCAGGAACGCTCTGAGGGTATTGCTATCCTCCTCCGTCAAGATGTCCCATTCAAAATTTTCTGTCTTTACATCCCATTATAAGCTGTCCCTGTTCAATTTACCGTCACTGTCAGTATAAAATATACTCTATATACTTTCTGCGAGTGCCGTAAGAGAGAGAATAGATTTTAGCAACTTAGTCTTTGCTAACATTGTTGCTAGTCTTAAGCAACTTTGCTTTGTTGCTATGGCAACAAAAGACAAAGGCTTGCCTCGGATTCGGACTGACCCCAAGCTGACGACAACGGACTTGGCTACGTGGAATGTAAGAGGCGTGAATTATGGCAGGAAAAAGAGAGACGTTTTGTTAGTGATAGCAAATGCAAGGCTGTATGTATGTGGAATGACTGAGACCAAATGGAAGGGAACATGTGTTAATGAGTGGGAATGTGGAATGAGGGTGTGTGCTTGAGTGAATGAGAATGAGAGAGCGAATGAAGATGTGTGTCTGTTCGTAAGTAATTAATGGAAGGAGTGTGTAAGGGAGTATGGATCCATGGGGTCGAGGATTATGTGGGTGAGAATGAAAGTGGGAATACAGACTTGGGTGATTGTACAGTATGTGTGCATGCCCCAACAGAAGACAGAGTGACAGAGGAATCTTGGATGAGTGTTGAGGGGTTCCTAAATAGGTTTAATAAGAGTGAAAGATTGTTTCTGATTGGTGTTAGGAATGGAAATGTGAGGCATAGAAAAGTAGATAGGTTGATGGGAGGGTAGGGTGCGCAGTCAGAGGTGGATGGGAATGGTAGTGCACTTGTGAACTTGTGCACTTGTGTGGGAAGGAGGCTGATGGTCGCCAACACTTTCATACAGCAGGAAAGGATACACAGGTATGTACACATGGAGAGTGGAATGGAGGAGAGAGGGTGAGATAGTGGAACGGAAGGCGCTGATTGACTATGTTTGTGTGGATGAACAGATGAGGAAATCGGTGATAGATGCTAGGGTATACAGGGGAATTGGAGGAGGGGAAGGGGTTGACCACTATTTCGTAGTAGCGAAAATTAAGGCACAAAGGAAGTGGGTGAAGAAAGCTAGAGAACGGCGAGAGGGAGGAGGGTGGAAAGGTTGCAGGAGGAAGAGTGTAGGGGTAAGTTTAGAAGAGTAGTTGAGAGAAGACTAGGAAGGTTTGACTTAAAAGAAATGGAGGAAGTGGAAGAGGTGAATAGAGTGTTTAAAGAGGAAATGTGTGGGGCGTGTGAGGAGGTGTGTTGGTTGAGGAGAAAGGGGAGAGGAATGAAAGCAACAGCATGGTGGAATGAGGAGGTGAAACGAGCAGTTGAAGAGAAAAAGAAAGCATACAGAGAGTGGTTGGGTACCAGAAGAAATAAAGAGTTGGAGAGACCCAAAAGGGAGATGTATGAGGAGAAAAAGAGAGTGGTGAGTTAAAGTAACAGATTATTTGAGGCGGAATTTGGAAGGAATTTAAGTGAGAAGTGGAGGGAAAGTAAGAAATTGTTCTAGAAAAAGGTCAAGAAAGTCAGAGAGGGTGACAAAGGAAGTAGTGAGTTTGTGAAAGATAAACATGGGCAGGTGATTGTAGAGAAGCGATGTAAAGTTGAAAGGTGGAGAGAACACTTTGATGAATTATTGAATGAATGAAGTGGAACGCCGGCAAACATAGTTGGATGGGGTATGGGAGGGAGAAGGAGGAGGGTGGGGATATATCCTGTAATGAATAAGAAATAGTGATAACATCTTCCGTCACCAATATTTTACCAAATTGTTGGATGAGCACTCCCGGGATAAGCACATCATCATTAGGGACGGTGGTTACGTCAGCGTAACCTTTTGTTGCCGCCAGTATGGCTATGAAAACCATAATATATGTTGAGTTGGGCCACATCTGTAAGAAGAATTATAATCTTTTACTTCTTCGCCGATTGGAGTTTCTGTTTATAAATGTTTATTTTATGATTATCAGTAGTAGGGATAATATTACTAGGAAGAGGAAATTGTTAATGTTCCAGAGATTCTAATTGGTTATTTAGATGTTGGGTTTGCGCGCTTTTTACCAATTTCTTTATTCTGTCTACATGAACAATATCATCCGCCTGAGTAAAATTATGCTTTATCTCAATTTTATTGCCTACTAGTGAGAGTACAGTGTACGGTCCCGTGAACCGAGGCAGAAGTTTCGAAGTTTGATCGGGTACTTGTAACATTACCTGATCACCTGGAGTGAAGGTTTGCGTTTTTGCTTTATTATGCTGCCTTATACGCATTTTATTTCTGCTAGCCTGTAAATTTTTTTGTACATCATGATGTATTTGTTGAAATGCAACTCGCTGTCGTTCAGCGTAGTCGTCCATGTTGTAGCAGGGCCTCTGTGTGGGAATTGTTATATCATATGGAAGACGTTTCTGCACGCCAAATATTATTTCATGAGGAGTCTTACCCACTGTTTCCGTTTTTGTAGCGTTTATAGAACAGACTGTCATATCAATCCAGTCCTCCCATGTGGAAGGGATTTTATTTATTGCCCCCCGAAGTACTTCTAATATTTTACGGTTTTGCCTTTCTGCTAACCCATTAGATGCAGGGTGATATGCTAATACAAACGTTTGCTTAATATTATAAAACTCAGATATCTTCTGTAAGATACTGTTACGAAATTCCTTACCATTGTCTGAAATAATGATCTTGGGACATGTAAATGGAAATATGAATTTGGATATAAATTTATGTGCAACTTCTTCAGCCGTTTTCGTTTTCAGTGGAGCTACCACCAAATACCTAGAAAAATGATCAACCACAGTTAATAAATAATTCGAGCCCTGATGTGACTGTGGTAGTGAGAGTAAATCCATTCCTACTACTTCCTATGGTTCACTCGGCATTGGATATTCCCCTAATGGAGCTGGTCCAATTGGATGTCCTTTATTTGCATTGCATGTTTCGCACTGAGTGATATGTGTTTCAACATCTACTTTCATTGTATGCCAATAGTACCTCGTACGGAGAGTGGACAGAAATCGATCTCTCCCAGGATGTCCTGCTGCATTATGATATAAGGTTAATACTGAGGGAACTAATGATCGTGGTATTACTATTTGATCAGTTTGAATGTTACGTTTTCTAAGTTTCCTGTAAACAACATTATCATAAAGGGAAAAGTTATTTATGCTAATGGGTAATTCCTGACCATCATAATCATCACCTGAGTTTAATGAGTAATTTATCGCTTTTATCATAGAATCCTGTTGTTGATGTATACGAACCGCATTGAAGTCAAAGTCTATGGGTGACTTAGAAACTGAAGAGACAGGATGTCTGCTTAAAGCATCTGCTACATGATTTAATCGACCTGGAAGGTATTTAATATCAATATACGGTTGAAATTCCTGAATTGTTAGATACCATCTGGCCAATTTCCCCGTGAGATTTTGAGTTTTCAGGAAGCCAATAATCGGTTGGTGATCTGTAAAAACTTGTAAAGGATATCCCAACACGATTTCCCTGAAGGTACGAAGTGCCCATACTATAGCTAAAGTTTCCTGTTCTGTTACAGAGTAACGAGTTTCCTGTGCATTTAATATTCTCGAAGCATACGCAATTACCTGACACTGACCTTTAGCAATTTCTTGCATAAGGACAGCGCCTAAGCCTAATGAAGAAGCCTCAGTACAAATGATAAAAGGTAACGAAAAATCTGGATACGCAAGAATTGGAGCTGATACCAATTTATCCTTTAGTAATTCAAAGCTCAGCTGTTGTTCAGGCATCCATACAAAATCTGCATTTTTCTTGAGGAGATTATTTAGGGGCTTTGCTATTTGGGAAAAATTTCTTACAAAGCTTCTATGATAAGAACATAAACCCAAGAATGACTTTACATTAGTTGCATTTTTTGGAGTAGGGAATTCTTTCATTGCTCGTATTTTGTCAGATTGTGTATGGAGCCCTTTGCTATTGATGGTATGTCCTAAAAATTTTATATCCTGTTTAAGAAAATGACATTTAGACATTTTAAGTTTAAGGCCAACCTGATGCAACCTATGCATAACCTTCTTTAATGTTTCTAAATGTGAAGGCACGTCCTTTGAAAAAATAATCAAATCGTCTAAATAAGCAATGACTTCATTATTGATATCGCCAAAAAGAAAATTTACCATACGCTGAAATGTGGATGGAGCATTACATAACCCAAATGGCATACGGGTGTAATCATAATGACCATGGGGAGTACTAAATGCTGTAATGGGTTGACTTTTATCATCTAATGCTACTTGCCAGTATCCACTGACTAAGTCTAAGGTGGAGAATATCATAGGTTTTGTTTCACCAATGTTAGACAAAACATCTCTCAATAGAGGGAGGGGATATTTATCTTTAATTGTAGCATTATTTATTTACCTGTAATCAATTACTGGTCTAAATTCACCATTATTTTTTGAAACCAAAAACATAGGGCTGTTATAAGGGGAGTGATAATTCTTAATAATGCCTTCATCCATCATTTCATTCACCATTTTATTTACCACTTTCTACCGACTATGAGGTAATCTATAATATTATGCTCTAGTATAAATAGGGTGAGGGGATGTTAGGGTAATGGTATGCTTTATAATATCGGTTTTTCCTAAGGATTCACCAGGTAGGGCAATCGCCTCTCGATATGTGGCTAAGATGTCGATGAGATTATCACGATAAAGTGGAAAATCACTGCCATGGACAACATTTCTAAGTTGTTCCCTTACATGACTGTCAATTTGATTCCCTTCGGTAAGAACCGATGCAATATTTCCTTGCGGTATTTGGTCTAACTTCCATCTGTACAGATCACATAGATATGTTCCCTTTTTCACCTGAATATTGGTAGATGGTTTATTAAAGAGATAGATAGTAGCAATATTACTATTACTTACATTAGTTAACGTAGATTCTAATCCCAAGTTATTTATTTTCACTGACTCTATTAAGGATAGAACACTAGTATGTGGCTGTACATGAGATGGAAGCTTTACCTTCAATGCATGGACGAAATTTGGAGTTAATATAGTATTACATGCAGCAATAGCCTTTATGATAATGGAGTCATTCCCATCATTTGTATTATAAATAGAGTAAACGTTACTTAAATAATGGCCAGGACAATCCTGTATTGGAATACATTTATTTTTGAAACGTATTATTTTATATCCTGGGTCAATGACAATGTCCTGCCTCATAATGTCTGATAGTCCCAATACACCGTCTGTTGGTAGATCATAATTCCGTATTATATAGAATTTTATGTTTATATGGTTAGTTCCCTTTTCTAACCTTACAGGAAGGGTTAGTGTCCCTATGACCTGTAATTTATTTCCTGTTATGGCTGACAATTCTATGTCAATGGGCTCTATATTATTATGTAAATGTCGCTGTGGATTTAAGTTGCACAATCTTTTAAAGGAAATTTCAGATAACAATGAAACTGCCGCGCCTGTGTCTATCATTAAAGAGGTGTTACAATGTAATACCTGTACAGGGATTGATAGTACATTATCGGTGGAGGCGACGACAGGGTTTATGGGACGTACTACCTTCTGGGATGTTGACATTTCGAATATTGCGGTGGTCTCGTTTCGTACCTCGTGTTTCTTTGCATTTCTTCTTTCATTCTTTTAAGCACCACACATTCATCTGAGGAATGTGAAGTGGACTCATGTAAATGACACTATTTATTGGAATAAGAATACTTATTACGTTTCCATTGATAATTCCCCTTAGAGTTATGTAAGAAATAACAGTCACTGGTATAATGATTAGTTTTGTTACAATGTTTACAATATTTCCTTTGTGACTTCCCTTGATTTGATGTGGCACTAGTATTGAAAGTCTTCGTTTCCATTGATGGAGCCACATGTAATGCACGAGGTACGCTCTGAGATTCTTTCATGCTAAGTTTAGAAGCTAACTTGATTAGTTTGTCAGTTGGACCAAATGAATGTTTAGGAATATCCAAACGATAAGTTTCTTTTAACAGTAACGTAAATTGGACATATTCTATTAATTTAATAGTATTATCTAAGGTAATCTTCCCATTTTGTACCTAAGGTGAGGACTTTAATGATTCTTTGGCATCTAAGGCTAGGGACCCTGCTAAGGCAAGTGCTTTTGCTGGATCATGTGCAGTTATGTTATCTGCAGTTGTTTTTGCCATTCTTTGGACCCATGACAATGACCCATGGAGCTGACCATCTCCAAAAATATCTATGAGTGACTCTCTAAATGTATCATATGATGTTAAGTTATCATGGTCAGAAAAAGCACTGGCTGTTAGCATATAACTAGCGGGGCTATCTGGTGCAATATGACCTTGCACAAATCTAATCTTATCTATATCCAGTCTAATTTCTGCCTGACAAAATGCATCCTCCAAATGTCGCAAAAAGAGATGAATTCCATATCGTGGATCATCTCCCGTATATTGCTTTAAATAATTGGGGGTTGGTAATACTCTCACTGTTTGAAATTGGTTATGCATAGCAGAGGAAGTTTGGCTAGAAGGAGTAGGGTTAGAGGCATTAGGAGATTGTGGAGAAGTGGCCATGATTGGAGAAGATACAAGATGATATGGAATACCAGATCGAGTTTTAGAAGGAGATAGGATGGAAGAAGCAGAAGGTGATTCGTATATGTCGGCACCAGGAATAAGACTTTGGGACACAGGGGATGAATTTTCTAGCCCGGAGCTCAATGAATCATTGGTAGTGGCATTCAATGTTAGGTTTGGGTCGTTTGGATGTTTAATGGGGGGAAAATATGTCGAAGCTCTGCTTCAACTTAGTGAAAGTATTCTTTTTAGACATCAAATGAGGAACCTATAACTTTCTAACATGTTCGTGAACAAGTGGAAAATAATGTAATGTACTTTGTAAATGTACCTACTTTTGTGTAGACTGATGCTGCAACGACGATGACGACGATGTGGTGAAGAGGCGACGACGGTGAAGTGACGAAGCGATGATTTAGTTAGCTCGCACACTAACACACTAACAGTCGTTATTGGAGTGAAGATGATGAACGTTGACTTGCCTTTACGAGAGAGTTTACGTAAGAGGTGTCAGCTTGAAGGTGATGGAGTGATGGCGTTGTCCTTACGAGAGTATTTACGTAACAGGATCGCCGATATGGTAGTGATGAAGTGATGATTGTTTGTTGTGAAGTGGATGAGGTCCCCTTGTAGGTTGCGTTGCAGTTATCTTGGAGCAGGAGACCCCTGTAGGTAATTTACTTGTGGCATAAATCTCCCTCGTTAGAGGTCGTAAGATTATCACCACTGAAGGAATTGCTTGAGAGAATTTACAAGTCAATCCTTACTTGTTCTTGAACAATGTTAGTCTCTGTACTCCTGTGAAGTTTTTACCTTGCAATTTGCCTTGTTGCAAAAACACCGCTGCCATCAAAATGTACCAGGCCTGATTTGTCTCTTCGAAGAATCTGGTACATTACCTTGTTCTGGAGTTGGTGTAGTTGGTTGTGGTTGGTTGTGGTAGCTAGCTCGGCGGCGTTGTGGTGTTCAGTCAAGGTTGGAAATAAACTTCAGTAAGTAAAATTAAACTTACTTTATTTATTAATACTAAGGGAGTTTTGTGCCCTGTCTTGGCTTATGTTAATGGAGTACAGAGAAGATGTCTTTATGCTGTTACGATCTTCAGTCCCTAACTAAAGAGATCCTGGTCCGTTTATATTCATTCTGTACTTGGAGATGCCAGTACTGTCTGGATACATTATTTCCTCTTTGAAAAAGGGGTGGAGGTCTATTTAAGCTCCACCCAATTCTCTTCTCTCTCTCTCTCTCTCTCTCTCTCTCTCTCTCTCTCTCTCTCTCTCTCTCTCTCTCTCTCTCTCTTGGTGAGTGAAGAGATGACAGTAAGAGGGGAAAAGTTTGTGGTCTGAGAACTTCCGGTGAATGTGGTTTAGAGAGATGACCCTAAGAGGGGAAAGTTTGTGGTCTGAGGACTTCCGGTGGTTGTGGTCTGGAGAGGGGAAAGTTTGGGGTCTCATGAGGACTTCCGGTGGTGTCCTGTACACAGAAAAGCAGAGTGAATGAGGCTTTGATGAAGGTGAAGATGGGTAAAGCATCAGGAATAGATGGAGTGTGTGGTGAGATCCTGAAGTGTGATGGTGAGATAGTGGTTGAGTGGGTGTGGAAAATGTGTGGACTGGCATGTTTGAAGGGAAGTGTGCTGATGACTGGAAACCAGGAATTATAGTTCCTCTGTATAAGGGTAAAGGGAAGAGAGGAGTATGTAGTAATCACAGAGGGATATACCTCCTTAATGTAGTAGGGAAGGTATAGTGTAGGGTTGTGATCGAGGGAATAGTGAGAACAACTAAATGGGTGGGTGAGGAGCAGGGTGGGTTTAGGAAGGGAAGGTGGTGTGTAGTCCAGATTTTCTCCCTGAATTGTGCTGTGGAGAAATGGCAAGAAGTTGTATGCTGCATTTATGGATTTGGAGAAGGCATATGACAGAGTCGATAGAAAAGGTTCGTAGAAAGTATTGAGAATATATGGAGTGGTTGGAAAGTTCCTAAAAGCAGTGAAGAGTTTGTATGAGGGTGCAAGAGCGGCAGTCAGGTGGGAGAATGACCATAGTGAGTTCTTTAATTTGAATGTTGGGTTGAAGCAGGGGTGTGTGATGCCCTTATGGTTATTCATTGAATATATGGATGGATTTATGAAGGAAATACAGGGAAAAGCAGTGGATGTTGGTGTACCTCTGATAAGGGAAGGGAGGGAGTGAAAGTAGCCTATGCTGCTGTTTGCTGACGATGCAGTTCTTTTGAGTGAGAGTTGCAGGGTTTAGTGAATATATTTGGAGATATGTATGAGAAACAGAACCCGAAGGAAAATTTGGTGAAGAGCAAAGTACATACCACCTTACTGCCTGTGGCTGTACCCCATTCAAAGACTATAGTCTTTGAATGGGGTACAGCCACAGGCAGTAAGGTAAGGTTGAATGGTCAGGTTATGGAGAATGTCAGCTCATATAAGTATTTGGGGAGTTTGATGAGTAAAGATGGGAGGTTAGAGGATCATGTGCGGGAGAGGTTACAACAGGGAAGAGGGTTGTAGGAACGCTGAAAGCAGTGACAAGGATTAGAGCGATGAGTATAGAAGTGAAGAAGACTTTACATGATTATGTGGTAATCCCAACACTGACATACGTGAGCGAAGCGTGGACGATGATGGAGAGATAAAAATCAGGAGTTAGAGGTGTGGAAATGAGGTACCTGAGAGGCTGAGATGTGCATGTTGAGTAACGTGGAGAGATAGACTGACGCATGAAGACGTACGTGAGCAATGTGGTGTGGATGTGCTGGAGAATGTGAAAAGGAGCACCTTGAGGTGGTTCGGTCATGTGGAGCGAGAGGTTGGTTAGGAGAGTGTACGAGAGAGAGGTGGAAGAAAGAAGGAAGCCTTCTCCCGACTCCGTCACCATCGAGGAGACCCTCAGTACTTGGATGCTTTTTCAAAAGGCAAGGACTAATGCTAAACGAGTATTGAAAGAAGCCAAGAGAGAAGCTTGGTTAGCATATTGTTCTCCTCTCTCCTCAAAGACTCCTTTCATCCAAGTGTGGAGACATGTCAGGAAGATTACTGGCAAATTTTCTATTCTTTCCACTCCTGTTTTCATGAATCTCTTGCAGATTAAATGTGAATGATCTTGAAGTTGTCTGCATTTTGTTGGTGTATCTATTAAGGACACTAAAGAATATTCATCAATTTGAATAAGGCAATCTCATCTATACATCTTCTGGGGGAGAGTCGTACAATATCCCATTCTTTGTTCCAGATTATCTATCAGTTCTGATACAGAGCCAAGATTTGTCTCCAGGCTATGATGGTATTCCATATGCCTATTTTGTCACATGCCGGACTATTCCTTTTCGTTTTTATGGATAATAATTATATAATAGAAGTTCATGTATTTGTGAGTTTCCATCCTCCTGGGGTTAGGCTGGACCTGTATGAGATCATAATATACATAACATCATATCTGCCTGGCCTCCTGCGCATGCAAAGACGTTAAATGGACGGCTCACTTAGTATTGAGAAAGATGCATTTACTTGTAACCGGTCCAGTATACGTTTCGTATAATGCCCTCTACCTATGATGACTATATTATATCCATAAAATAATTTATATGATAGAAATTTTATTTTTTACTAACCAACACCAGGGCACGGTTTTCTATTCCAAGACAGGCAGTTTGTACCCATTGGATCTTGAGAACATGCGTCTGTCCCTGTCCATACTGACGCTCTCTAATTTATTCTAAAAAAGGAAACTTTTTGTGAACTGGAGTTAGGTCGTACGTAAAAAGGTAAAATACAGTATCTATTTTTAAATATTTATTCGACAACAACAGTTATGCCAGGATGATTGGCTACAGTTATACACTTTTGTTATTTCCAGAACCTTATCCCTGGACGTAACCGCGGTTTCAGTTTACGTCCTGTAACTCATCAAGTGTTTATGCTTTTGCATATGGTGGATTTGTTTCATCGTGGAGAATCTATTACTCAAGCTTGTCAAAGGAGTTGTGTACCACACTAAATAGCTTCATTTATCATATAACTTCGCTTCGTTATTATAATGGTAGGATTTAATCATATAAGTTTCAATATGCAGAATATCTTCGAACTTCACCGACAAACTTGGAATTATATCCCCTATTGAATACAAACCGACTTTAGAGACTCTTGCCAAAAAAAAGTTATTTTGAAAACAACGTGGGAGCCCAGTTCAATTCCCTGTTCGAAACCGAACACCGGTGCCCCATCCCTCCCTGCCTCCATCTCCCAATTACACATCAGTCAGTGGACTGACTGATGTGGAAGGGGGAGACACGGGGCAAGGCAGGATTAGTCTTTCGATAGGGATATAGTCCTAAAGTTTGTTGATGAAGTTTGTATACTGGCTGTTTAGTATACAGGATGTTTCAAAATTCGTTCACCAGGTTTTAAGGGTAAGTTATGTAGTGGAAAATAAACAAATTATATTATATACAATGTGTTCCAGAAATACGTATGATATGTAACGACTGTGTTGGTAATACTGTGGGAGATAGAGAGGAAGAGGGGTGGTTTCGATTTACAAAACATCGACTCCCCGACTTCATCCCTGATAATGAATACAAGCATCAACGCGACTGCAGTTTCGATTCGAATAACCTGCGAAGTCTCGAACCACGGAACAAACCATTATAGCTGAAACGAGCAGCACTGTCGAAGATTCTCTCACAGGCCATGTTCATATCGTGGTATGTACAGTTGAGCAAGTAGAAAGCGCAAGTAAAATATGAGTGTAAATGACCACATCTGGCTACCACTCAAAATTTCAGTCAGTCACGTTCCACTTTACATTGGCTCTGGAGTCTTAGTGATTCATTGATAAAAATACCAGGATTTACTACAAAGAACTGAAAGATATTGCCATATACACTCATATTTTTCTTGCACTTTCTACTTGCTCAACTGTACTATTGGCCACAAGTATTAGTACCCACCTCTGTTTTGCTTCAACCAGAATTCATCTGGTAACACTGACTCGTATGTCCAGATGTATGATATCCTTCTGTTCCCCCTCTTCACTTTCCCTTCACATGAATAAGGCGATATATATCTGTAGCTATTTACTTACATTGTGGCGATATTCTATAATTAGTGTGCTTTATCCCTTCATTCTGTCAAACTATTTACTTTGATGTCGCTTTCATTTGTTAAAGATTAAGAGAACTGGTCCCCCTCCATCTTTCTTTCCCTTCTTTAGCTCCCCCTCCCTCATCCCTCCCCCCTCTTTCTCTCTACTGTTCCCTCCCACCTCACGCTATCTCTCCACTGCCCCCTCTCTCCCCCATCTGTCTCTCCACTGCTCCCTCCCACCCCCTCTTTCTCTCCATTGCTCCCTCCATCCCCTTCTCTACCTAATAACAGGCGCCCTCCATCCTCATATGTCTCTCTTCTTCCCTTCCTCCCTCTCTTCTTCATTCCCTCAACTTATCATCTAACTCTCTCTATCTGTCGTTTTCCCTTTTTCTTTCCACTTACTCACACTCTCTTCTCTCCTAATCACTCTCATACTCTAAATGTTTTACCTCGTATTGAGTTCGAATTTCTTTCGTATTTATTGCTTTTATCTATGAGTAGCGTTTTCTAACTTCTTCCTTGTATCTAGTGGTTTATTAAAAGTATCATTTGTAGTCTGACTTATATTTTTTAGTGATATTTGAGTCTGATGGATCAGGAAATTAAAGAGTTTGTTTATCACATGGGTGGACTCCACATTTCTCCTAGACCATCTACTTTCCATCATTCCAGTCTAACGATAAGTTGGAATCTTTTTAGCCTTGCTCATTAATATTTTCAAATAACAGTGTAAAATATATTAAAACTCTCTCTCTGCTTATGTTTATAGAGCGGCGCAAGATCAAAATCAATCAGTGGTCCGCACCCCTGCATTCCCAATACTGCTAACATTAATTTAATTTAATTTCTGATTCAGAAAGAAAGTGCTAATTGAGTAAAGAAGCTCCTTCACAAATATAGTTATTCATATTGGATTGTGTGTACTGATGTTAAAACTATGAATTATTTTGTCCGTATACTGTAGGGGACCTGGTATTAGTTTATTACAGTTGTAGTGAAATGCAGTGGTATCAATATAGTGTTAGGCACTGTCATGATATGTTTCTTGTTTTTTCTTAATTAAATACTATGTTATTCCTAATCTTAATGCAACTTTTATTTCTTTAGTTTTTACACTTGTTTTTTTATGGTTCCAAACATTTTTTTACACATTAATTTGACAATTGATTTATAAAAATTTGTTTTTATGAAGCTAAGGAGAAACGGTGGACAGGCACGAACTGACCAGAGGTGGTTGAATCACATTTGTTTTCGACTTCGTTTGGCTGCATGAATCTTTCGAATCTTTAGGTTTGAAGCCAAAGGATTCATACTCATTGTAATACTGTTTTCTGTCCTTGGCTGCCGTCAATACCCTGCCAAATTAGCAAAATTTTTCGTGATAGAATACAAGGGAACTACACATTCGTAGGATCATAAGCACGATAAAATTATTATCCGCCGACTTGGCTGAGCTTAACTTATCTGAAAACGATCCAGATGTATTAATACCTTATTTCCGAGAATAAATGGTTCTGTGCTTACTCATGTTAAAATCGTTTCCTTGGATTTATATAAGGTCAAGGAAACCAGAGCACACCAATGTCTAAAATGGGAATAGTAATACTTGTGCAGCTATGTTGAACAAATATTTTTATGCAAAAACGTAAACATTCGTAATTATTCGTTTACGGTAAACAAGGGTCATGTGCTTTAACCAGGGTTGTCGAGTGTTTGCAAAGGTTTGAAATTACTTCATGAATTTTTAGGTGAAAAAAATAATGTGGCTAATACTGAACTTTGTGCTCAGAATTAGAATTATAACTAAATAACACACACGAGAGAGAGAGAGAGAGAGAGAGAGAGAGAGAGAGAGAGAGAGTAATCGAGGGAGGGAGGGAGGTAGGGAGCAAGAAGAGACAGGCAGGGGGAGCGAGGAGGTAGCAGAGGAGACAGAGAGGGAGAGTGGTAGCACAGGAGACAGAGAGGGGGGAGGGAAGGAGCAGGAGACATTGAGGGAGAGGAGGAGGGGGATAGGAAACGGAAACCTCAATATATTCATTAAAAAAATCATTCTAATTTCCCAGTATATACAGTTTGACTGAAGAGATGTATAAACCACAATATTCATAGAATATTACTTCAAGGTATATACAGTAAATAACTACGAGAATGTGAAAGGAAAGTGAGGTAGGAAATAGAGGATATCATACATCTGGACATAGGGGACGGGGTTCAGTGTTACCAGATGAATTCTGCGTTAGGCAAAACTGAGGTGGGTACGAATACTTGTGGCCGATAGTACAGCCACAATCAAATAACCAACAACACTTTTCTTCCATCGTGCAAATAATTCAGTATCATATAAAAATATAATCATATAACACCTTATGTCAACTCAACCACCTCAATTATTATTCTGAGGTACTGCAAAGTCATACATGTGTTGTTCTTTATTACCAAGATATTTTCTACGATGGAAGGAAAGTGTCGGTGGATATTTGATTGTGGCTGTACCTCCTCCCACTAGTTACCACTACATTATTAGACACATGGCGGGTACAGCCACATATCAAATATCCACCAACACTTTCCTTCCATAGTAGTAACTATCTTGGTAAAGAAGAACAACACGTGTATGATTTTGCAGCACCTCATAATAATAAATGAGGGATTTGAAATGACGTAAGGTGTTGTATGATTATATTTTGATATGATACTGATATATTTGCACAATGGAAGGAATGTGTCGGTGGTTCTTTGATTGTGGCTGTAAAGTACATGCTGTTTGCCATAGAAATGGGCAAAATACCCTTGGACAAATACATATTATTATGTTATACAAGATTTATTTTTCTTTAATTCATTGCACCGTAGTGTCAGTCAACGTGCAGACAACTATACACAAGGGAAGGCGAGACTCATGAGAATCCAATGACTACAACCACACACACATACAAACACACACACACATACACACACACACACACATCACAAAAACATAACAAAATGAAGCACAAGCATACAGATAAATATTTACATTATGACCTACTTGAATCCACCAAAACGAGGGTGGCGTACCAGAAGTACCTCCAGAACCTGATGGTTCAGCAGGTGTCGACAAACCACATCAAGTGGCAGGCCCCGGGGCAGCAAGTGTCGGACAGTGGGGCAGGCCAGGCAATAGTGCTCTATAGTGTTAACACGAGGCGCTCGACACAAGCAACACTCAGTGAAGGGAGGCTCACCCTGCATCCCAGCAACCTGCCACGGTGGCCGGTAACCAAGCCTCAAACGAGCAGAGACTACATTGTGCCTCCGAACCATGAGGCCTCGACGACGGTAGGAATATTTGTGATGGCAGACAGACTCGTAATGGGTGATGGAGATGCATCCCTGCGTCGCCGTGCAGGGAGGAGAGCGGCGGAGCGGACTTTAGAGAGGTAACATGTCAGGGAGAGAGGACGTCCAACACCACGAGGAGGCAGATGTCAGGCTTCCTTTGCGAGTCTGTCAACTGTACCATTGTGACGTAAACCTACATGGGATGGCACCCATAAAAATTTGACAGTCAAGTTACGATGACGCAATAAGGCCAAAAACGATAAAATCTGCTGAATAACAGTAGAGTGTGGGGGCTGAACACTGGAGAGGGAATGAAGGGCAGGTTTGGAGTCACAAAAAATGGCAGCATTCACTCCACGTTGACAAACAACACTAACAGTATCCAGAATGGCATATAGTTCACACAATGTTGAGCTAGAGTGGTTACAGAGATGACGGCCAACCCAGCTCCCTGGAGGTGACTCCAGGTCAGGCGAGAAAACAGCACAACCTGCTGCACCATCCACCTGCAATGAGCCATCAGTGTAGAGGCAGTATGGATCTGTGATTGAGGAAGTTACTGTTTCTATGTGTTCCAGAGCCAACTGCCGCTGTAGAGAAGGCAGCTCCAACTTGGAAGTAGGTGTAAAGCTCACATCAGGTGTTGGTAGCATCCATGGAGGGGGCCCTGGGGGGACGTCTGCAACCATTATATCTATATTAAGACCACGGAGCACAGAGGAAACAGACCTTATAAGAGTACGTCCAGCAGGCAGTATGGGAGGGACCGGATAGTTTGGTCTAAGAGAAGTCCTGACTAACTGAGAGTAATGGGGTGATAGATGTGGGAAATGGAGGCACTTGACAGTGAAGCAAGTAACATTACAATAAATTCTCTCGATTAATGGGGGAAGACGCAACTCACGCTGCATGTTTACTATCCTGGTCGACATTGGACAGCCGAGAATTATTCTCATTGCTCTATTCTGAAATTTTTCTAAAGTTTCCAGAGTAGCCCTAGGAAGTTGAATCAAAGCAGGGGAGAGGTAATCAACAACTAAACGGATAAAAGCAATATTGATAGTCCTGGCTACTGGGATGGAGATGCCCGAGGAGTTGTTAGAGAGCCATTGAAGTGGTGTAAGTCGGCGCTGGAGACGACCCAATAAGTACTGGACAATGGGATGTTTTTGAGGTCTGGCAGGGATTAATCGGCCAAATATTGACTGGTGCACCCAGGTAGCGGTACTGGGAACACATGGGAATGACAGTCCCTCCAATGGTGAACACTGGTTGAGCTTGAGGAAGGCGGCAGGTGAATATTCTGCTCTTATCTGGGGAGACAATAATGCTACAGTGAGAGGAGGCCACAGGGAAGGAGTCAAGAATCTACTGGAGATCCCTTGATGAGGTAGAATGAACACAGATATCATCAGCATAGCACGTAGTTGTAGTTCCAGGAATATCATGAAGAGAAGAGTGCAGCCGATGCATCAGAATATTAAATAACAATGGGCTGAGAACACCCCCTTGAGGCATACAAAGATGAAAACTGCGCAAAGGACTGAGAGCACCACTGAAAAACACACGGGAGGTCCTGTTACTCAGGTAGCCCCGTGTTTTAAAAGTGTCGTAGCATTATTAGTTCTAGGAGTAAATGGCTTTTGCAAACACAGTGTATTGCTACATTTAACACTAGTTTTTTTTTTTTTTTTTTTTTTTTTAATTCATTGCGCCGTAGCGTCAGTCAATAGGCAGACAACAGTACACAAGGGTAAGCTCACGAGAACCCAATGACCACATACACACACAAGCACACACACATGCGCACACACACTCACATCACGAAAACATAACAGAATGAAGCACAAGCATACAGACAAATATTTATATCATGACCTACTTAAATCCACCAAGACGAGGGTGGCGCACCAGAAGTTCCTCCAGAACCTGATGGTTCAGCAGGTGTCGACAAACCACATCAAGTGGCAGGCCCTGGGGCAGCAAGTGTCGGACAGTGGGGCAGGCTAGGCAATAGTGCTCTATAGTGTTAGCACGAGGCGCTCGACACAAGCGACACTCAGTGAAGGGAGGCTCACCCTGCATCCCAGCAACCTGCCACGGTTGCCGGTAGCCAAGCCTCAAACGAGCAGAGACTACATTGTGCCTCCGAACCATGAGGCCTCGACGACGGTAGGAATATTTGTGATGGCAGACAGACTCGTAATGGGTGATGGAGATGCTGAAGGGCCTCTCTGCATCCCTGCGTCGCCGTACAGGGAGGAGAGCGGCGGAGCGGACTTTAGAGAGGTAACATGTCAGGGAGAGAGGACGTCCAGCACCACGAGGAGGCAGATGGCAGGCTTCCTTTGCGAGTCTGTCAACTGTACCATTGTGACGTAAACCTACATGGGATGGCACCCATAAAAATTTGACAGTCAAGTTACGGTGACGCAATAAGGCCAAAAACGATAAAATCTGCTGAATAACAGTAGAGTGTGTGGGCTGAACACTAGAGAGGGAATGAAGGGCAGGTTTGGAGTCACAAAAAATGGCAGCATTCACTCCACGTTGACAAACAACACTAACAGCATCCAGAATGGCATACAGTTCACACAATGTTGAGCTAGAGTGGTTACAGAGACGACGGCCAACCCAGCCCCCTGGAGGTGACTCCAGGTCAGGCGAGAAAACAGCACAACCTGCTGCACCATCCACCTGCAATGAGCCATCAGTGTAGAGGCAGTATGGATCTGTGATGGAGGAAGTCACTGTTTCTATGTGTTCCAGAGCCAACTGCTGCTGTAGAGAAGGCAGCTCCGACTTGGAAGTAGGTGTAAAACTCACATCAGGTGTTGGTAGCATCCATGGAGGGAGCCCTGGGGGGACGTCTGCAACCATTATATCTATATTAAGACCACGGAGCACAGAGGAAACAGACCTTATAAGAGTACGTCCAGCAGGCAGTATGGGAGGGACCGGATAGTTTGGTCTAAGAGAAGTCCTGACTAACTGAGAGTAATGGGGTGAAAGATGTGGGAAATGGAGGCACTTGACAGTGAAGCAAGTAACATTACAATAAATTCTCTCGATTAATGGGGGAAGACGCAACTCACGCTGCATGTTTACTATCCTGGTCGACATTGGACAGCCGAGAATTATTCTCATTGCTCTATTCTGAAATTTTTCTAAAGTTTCCAGAGTAGCCCTAGGAAGTTGAATCAAAGCAGGGGAGAGGTAATCAACAACTAAACGGATAAAAGCAATATTGATAGTCCTGGCTACTGGGATGGAGATGCCCGAGGAGTTGTTAGAGAGCCATTGAAGTGGTGTAAGTCGGCGCTGGAGACGACCCAATAAGTACTGGACAATGGGATGTTTTTGAGGTCTGGCAGGGATTAATCGGCCAAATATTGACTGGTGCACCCAGGTAGCGGTACTGGGAACACATGGGAATGACAGTCCCTCCAATGGTGAACACTGGTTGAGCTTGAGGAAGGCGGCAGGTGAATATTCTGCTCTTATCTGGGGAGACAATAATGCTACAGTGAGAGGAGGCCACAGGGAAGGAGTCAAGAATCTACTGGAGATCCCTTGATGAGGTAGAATGAACACAGATATCATCAGCATAGCACGTAGTTGTAGTTCCAGGAATATCATGAAGAGAAGAGTGCAGCCGATGCATCAGAATATTAAATAACAATGGGCTGAGAACACCCCCTTGAGGCATACAAAGATGAAAACTGCGCAAAGGACTGAGAGCACCACTGAAAAACACACGGGAGGTCCTGTTACTCAGGTAGCCCCGTGTTTTAAAAGTGTCGTAGCATTATTAGTTCTAGGAGTAAATGGCTTTTGCAAACACAGTGTATTGCTACATTTAACACTAGTTTTTTTTTTTTTTTTTTTTTTTTTAATTCATTGCGCCGTAGCGTCAGTCAATAGGCAGACAACAGTACACAAGGGTAAGCTCACGAGAACCCAATGACCACATACACACACAAGCACACACACATGCGCACACACACTCACATCACGAAAACATAACAGAATGAAGCACAAGCATACAGACAAATATTTATATCATGACCTACTTAAATCCACCAAGACGAGGGTGGCGCACCAGAAGTTCCTCCAGAACCTGATGGTTCAGCAGGTGTCGACAAACCACATCAAGTGGCAGGCCCTGGGGCAGCAAGTGTCGGACAGTGGGGCAGGCTAGGCAATAGTGCTCTATAGTGTTAGCACGAGGCGCTCGACACAAGCGACACTCAGTGAAGGGAGGCTCACCCTGCATCCCAGCAACCTGCCACGGTTGCCGGTAGCCAAGCCTCAAACGAGCAGAGACTACATTGTGCCTCCGAACCATGAGGCCTCGACGACGGTAGGAATATTTGTGATGGCAGACAGACTCGTAATGGGTGATGGAGATGCTGAAGGGCCTCTCTGCATCCCTGCGTCGCCGTACAGGGAGGAGAGCGGCGGAGCGGACTTTAGAGAGGTAACATGTCAGGGAGAGAGGACGTCCAGCACCACGAGGAGGCAGATGGCAGGCTTCCTTTGCGAGTCTGTCAACTGTACCATTGTGACGTAAACCTACATGGGATGGCACCCATAAAAATTTGACAGTCAAGTTACGGTGACGCAATAAGGCCAAAAACGATAAAATCTGCTGAATAACAGTAGAGTGTGTGGGCTGAACACTAGAGAGGGAATGAAGGGCAGGTTTGGAGTCACAAAAAATGGCAGCATTCACTCCACGTTGACAAACAACACTAACAGCATCCAGAATGGCATACAGTTCACACAATGTTGAGCTAGAGTGGTTACAGAGACGACGGCCAACCCAGCCCCCTGGAGGTGACTCCAGGTCAGGCGAGAAAACAGCACAACCTGCTGCACCATCCACCTGCAATGAGCCATCAGTGTAGAGGCAGTATGGATCTGTGATGGAGGAAGTCACTGTTTCTATGTGTTCCAGAGCCAACTGCTGCTGTAGAGAAGGCAGCTCCGACTTGGAAGTAGGTGTAAAACTCACATCAGGTGTTGGTAGCATCCATGGAGGGAGCCCTGGGGGGACGTCTGCAACCATTATATCTATATTAAGACCACGGAGCACAGAGGAAACAGACCTTATAAGAGTACGTCCAGCAGGCAGTATGGGAGGGACCGGATAGTTTGGTCTAAGAGAAGTCCTGACTAACTGAGAGTAATGGGGTGAAAGATGTGGGAAATGGAGGCACTTGACAGTGAAGCAAGTAACATTACAATAAATTCTCTCGATTAATGGGGGAAGACGCAACTCACGCTGCATGTTTACTATCCTGGTCGACATTGGACAGCCGAGAAATATTCTCATTGCTCTATTCTGAAATTTTTCTAAAGTTTCCAGAGTAGCCCTAGGAAGTTGAATCAAAGCAGGGGAGAGGTAATCAACAACTAAACGGATAAAAGCAATATTGATAGTCCTGGCTACTGGGATGGAGATGCCCGAGGAGTTGTTAGAGAGCCATTGAAGTGGTGTAAGTCGGCGCTGGAGACGACCCAATAAGTACTGGACAATGGGATGTTTTTGAGGTCTGGCAGGGATTAATCGGCCAAATATTGACTGGTGCACCCAGGTAGCGGTACTGGGAACACATGGGAATGACAGTCCCTCCAATGGTGAACACTGGTTGAGCTTGAGGAAGGCGGCAGGTGAATATTCTGCTCTTATCTGGGGAGACAATAATGCTACAGTGAGAGGAGGCCACAGGGAAGGAGTCAAGAATCTACTGGAGATCCCTTGATGAGGTAGAATGAACACAGATATCATCAGCATAGCACGTAGTTGTAGTTCCAGGAATATCATGAAGAGAAGAGTGCAGCCGATGCATCAGAATATTAAATAACAATGGGCTGAGAACACCCCCTTGAGGCATACAAAGATGAAAACTGCGCAAAGGACTGAGAGCACCACTGAAAAACACACGGGAGGTCCTGTTACTCAGGTAGCCCCGTGTTTTAAAAGTGTCGTAGCATTATTAGTTCTAGGAGTAAATGGCTTTTGCAAACACAGTGTATTGCTACATTTAATACTAGTTGTTTATCTCCTACCGGTACTTAAATCATTTTTAGAACACAAAGTATATACTAAAAAAAATATTTAAACACCATGTGTATAATGTCTACCAAGTCGTGTACGAAATTACTTAGATATCATCAATTTCTTGCTGACTCTGTGAATGTTGTCACAAGGATTGTGACTTCTCTCGAGGTAGAAGGGTATTGGTTCCGTGCCTGTCATTGATCTTACGTTTTGTGTGTGGGTGTGTGCGTGTATTTGCCCTTTTATATAAGTACAGTGCCGGACTAATGTTGTGTCCGCAGCCAGCCACACTGCACCCACCTTCTGAACCACTTCAGGCTCAGACAACGAAACACCAGATTGATCTTCGGATTCAGATCAAGAGACTGCCCACGGTGATGAAGGAATGGGTGAACACAGGGATGCCAGTGAACTTCAAGATGATTTGATCAGTTGAATTGTGAAGCATCCATTGAGGAAACCGAGCTAATGCAAAGACACCGGACATTGAGCCTAACGGATGCATGCATAAAGCTTATTTTCGGTTTCCTTCTTGTGGCTTAATGTTGTTATACATTTTCTACCTTCGATACATTATGATGTTATTTGAACAAACCATCCTGGAATTTTAGTTTCAAATTAGTGAAAGCAAAAAAACGGTTGGAACTACATATTATTTATTACCGCCTATGTTTGTAGAATTATTCCCATAGAATTATTCCCTCATTCAATACATATAACTAAATATGAATAATGAACTATATACCTTAGTATATATTTGAAATAGAAACACCTACTCTTCATTGAATTATAATAACAATAAAGGAAAATGACAACATCAGGTAATTAACAATATAATAATCATGACAATATTAAGATTCCGTCAATGTATGGTCCAGCCTTCCTCAGTGTCAATCACTTCACCTAATCTCTTATGTAGGGTTTCCACCATTCCTTCATCACCGTGCACCGTCTCATGATCTGAATCCGAAAATCAATCTGGTGTTTCGTTGTCCGAGCCTGAAGTGGTTCAGAAGGCTGGTGCACTGTGGCTGGCTGTGGGACAGAACATTAGTCCGGCACTGTACATGTATATACTGTTTACACAATACTAGTCTAAAAATACAAATTCATTGACCATTTCCTCACTAACAATTCCCTAGGGAATAATATAATTAGTCGTACGTCTCCTATCTCACCTCCCCTGATCAGGCTTCACCTTACCTTTAGCCCTGGTCACACGAGCAATTTTTTCGGAAATATATTGCTACTTTTTGACGGGCGGACGAAATTGGCTGAATATTGCCTGAATATCGGCAACATCTAGTGATATGAACAAGACCGATCAATTTTCAGCAACACCGGGCTCGCCAGTAACTACTATTGCTCAACTGGAGAGTTTATTAAGGCGGTTCAGTACGATTTATGTCGACTGTTGTAAATATTTTGCTTTAATATTATTTTAAAGAGTGGCAGCTGTTGTTAGTACAATCTTCACCTCCGTAGCTAAACACAGTATTAATTATATTGTGGACCTCAATATATGAGGAGGAGAAATTTTTCATTTTTATGATATATTTTGAAAGGAATAGGCCTATTGATAATTATTGTTTTTAACATATTATTAATCAGTAACATAGTAGGGTACTTCAGTTAAGACAGTTCTGAAGGTATATAAACAAAGTGTTTTAATGAAAGAAAGGCATGTTACGTCCTCAGTCTGTGTGACCAGTCACGGCAACTTATTGCTGAAATCTGCTCGGTCCAATAAATTCCCCTGACAATTTATTGATGAAAATTAGCTCGTGTGACCAGGCCTTTACCCTACGTTACACTGAGCGCTGGTAGGCTGGCTTGGATATGAGTAATCTAAGGTTGGCTGTCAATATAGGTCGCGCTCACGCATTAACCCTTAAAGCACGGGGATATACTTGTGTATCTGCTCTCCAGCGTGGCCATATTTTACATAAAGTAAACAAATTTTGGCGGCTAGTAGTTTATAAACCACTATATCTACATGAATAAATGATAAATGGCATTGAATCACAAACCTTTACCTGTCTCATGATATACTCCTGTCAACTGGTGTGGGAGCGCAAGGCTCAATGGCAGCCAACCCAGGATGACTTGGGCACTGAGCGTTCAGGCCTTATAGTATAGAGGGCAGTGACCCACCGGCCTATATTTGAGCCACTTTTACCTACACAAAAGCTAGCTTCCCATAAACAGGTGTGGATATAGGGGCGAGAGAGAGTATATTGTTTTGTTTATCTGCACACTACGGAGATGGCAACAGGGGGAAGCGAGATGTCTTTGACAGGACTAGGTAGGCTATACATTGATCTTCTGGAGGGAAGACTAGGATACGGACAGAAAAAGGAGGAGTTAGGGAAATTAGTAGAGGGTTTAAGGGATGAGATCATGGGAAAAGATAGGCATGGGATTCGAAGGGGTTTCAGAAAGGAAGGGTGGTTAGGGAGAGAAGGGGAGACAGAGAAGAGGAGCAAGTACTTTGGGAGAGGGGGGAAGTTAATAGGGAGTGTGGGGGGGTGAGTCTTGGAAAGTGGTGAACAAGTGTGCAACTAAGTTCACCTTTAGATAGCATGAACGTGAAGAAGATAGGAATTTCGGTGAAAAACGTCTTCGAAGCCTTTAGCGATAAATGCGAGAGTGAGGAGGAGCCAGTGGAGGTTGACACGGTAGAGTGTGGTGCTGCTAAGAGCTAGTTATTGGTTGTAGGCGACTCACCGGTCAGGTATTGAGGGAAATCGCTCACCGCCAGATCTAGGAGATTAAAGTGTCTGCCGGGGGATGAGGTGGAAATAATATTGGAGAGGTTAGAAGACATTATGCTAGGCAACGGATCTAAACCTGTTGTCTGCCTCAGTGTAGGAGGCATTAATGTCTGTAAAGTTAGGAGCAAAAGACTGCTGAGGCAGTCCATAGAGAAATTAGTGAAAATTAGGTCTAGGAAAGGGATTCCAGTTGTATCTAGCATCTTGCCTCAAAGAGGGAACAGTCAAGGACATAGCTGTACAATTCGTTGACTACTGGAACCGTTATATGACAGGGATGATATGTACACCAGGGATGGGGTTCATCTTAGTAAGAAGGAGTTTCGGTGCTAGGCGGGACAACTGATAGCAGGCTCGTGTGGTTTCGTTGACACTAGAACGAGTAGAAAACCGGAAAGACACCACCACTTCCCCTGTCGACCGTCTTATTGGCAAAGTAAAGTGGTTTAACCAATTGAAGGGCTATGATTTTATGATGAGCAACAACGAGGATTACTTCGTCCACAGGAAGGGCATCCTTCCCTCTGCTGCCGCCGCCACCTCACCACCATCACTGAGGGACGGATAGGTGTCTTTCATTGTGGATGAAGGGAGAAAGGGCGTGGAGGCTACCAACATAGCCAGATTTGAAGGTGGGCAGTTCCCTTGCTCACTCCACACCCGTGGGAGGAGGACGACCGACACCCAGTCAGTTATTACAGCGACGGCAGCAGCAGGTAGACATCGTCACCATCTGCACCAAGACTGCTGTTGCCTTAGTTGCAGAAGGGCTGAGTCGTCTCTCCGACCTCCTCCTAGACATCTTCAGGAACCTGGCTTGCCACCAATTGCTATTTCTTCTGATCTACAACCACCCACCACCACTACCACCACCACCACCAAGAAACGAGGCAGCAAGCCGGTACGAAGGAGGAGGAGCAGAGTGGACGCATCACCAACCCCGACCCAACCCTGTCGCTGGTTAATGCTACCTCGCCCACGTAATCGGGTGAACAATGGGAAGGCACCCCCACCTGACCATTCTTGACAAAACCCCTATATGGCGTTGGACACCGACGCCAGTTCCTGATCCAGTACCACCAGCAAAGACACCGCCGACGACAACATGGACATGGAAGATGGAAGGGAATGTAAGACAGACTGGAATAGGAAGAGGAGGAGGACTGACAGCCCACCTACAGACCCACCATCCACTGTCACCGTTGACTGGTGGATGTCCGCATCTTCTTGACTCGACCTATGCCACCAACACTTCTCCTGTTGCCATGGCTGGTCCAGCAGGACGACACCAAGTACCAGCTTCGCCAAGTCAACATCAATTGTCGACAACAACAAAGAGGCATATGTGAAAGGGAGAGGGAGGAAAGAGAGAGAAAAGAAAAAAAGATATTTGGCTGCCTTAATGCCCACAATATAGTTGATAAGCTTTAAGAAAGAAAAAAAAAGTATAGGGATGGAGGGGAGGAAGAAAAGTAGGATGGAGGGAAGGGGATAGTGGGAACGTGAGGTCGAGAGGAACTGCAACGCGGGGATGGAGAGTATAAATTTTTATGTCATCTTGGGAAATGGAAGGGAAGTTAGAAAGTACGAGAAAATAAGCTTAGAAGAGAAATAATAAAGGAAGTACAGGCACTTCCAGTAGAGTATACTACAGTAATTACATGGGTCCGTACAACAAGGTAGATGAGTCAAGGGCCATAGCTAGTACGGAGAAATTGATAATATAGCGTTAAGCTAAATGTGGATGAGTTTAAATGACAAGTACTTCAGAACTGAGTTCCAAAGCAGCAAGCATGATTTATTCAATGCTGACCGTTGACAGAGAATGGGATGGGGGTGTGTAAAGGACAATTACCACTTCAGCTGTCCTTCCCCTCATCGTGTGGTTGTTTCCTCCTTAGAATGCCACTCAGCCATCCAGCCTGGACTCATCTGCCACGTCAGCAATCTTCACCCCCTCCATATGGTCGACTCTACTTGCGTGCATTCCGTAGCTTCAGGAGGCCTGATCCGAGGTTACCAAGGACCTGTCTCCCACCGTTACTGGCAGAGAGCTTCCACAGTTTCGGTCTAGCCTTTGCTGTGGTAATACTCGTCCTCTCAGTGTATAGCAGCTACAGATACCACGTTCTGTCCGTGGAGTTACCCTGGTCTATAGCGGTTCTCACCAGCAGTACTCTGTTGTCTCTTTGCATTAGTAAAGTACAAAGTAAAGAAAATTTGCAGCGGTGCACCTTCAGTGTTTTGGTTTTGCTGGAGGACAACCAGTAATGTAGTAGAGTAGTTAGTTGCTCCCCACACCAGACCCGCAGCACTCGCTGCCCCAGGGGAAACCCTGTGTTAGTGGGGCCCAGTAGTCTGGTGCATCATTTGGGCACCTCTTTTTCTTAATCTACTTTTTCTTCCATATTTTCCATGCTACCTCCTGGGCCTACGGGAGTCTCTTTTGCGAACGCTGGTATTCGCCTGGGGAGTGGGTTCCTACTACACCACCCCTCGCATTAGGCAGGTTCGGTGGTGGGGAAGTTCCTTCCGCACAAACTCCGATCCCCTAGCTGGTACTGGAGAACGCCGCCAGGCTTCGATCCACTACGGGTGGGGGGGGAGGGGGCGAGTAAAGGAAACTTTATTCTCTTCCCTAAATTATTGTCTATTTTTTGGGGTTGATACAATAGTTAAGGGAGTTAGGTTGGTGAGCTAGGAAGAGGAGTCGGACGTAGTCCGATGCCCAGGATGGATGTTTCTCTGACTAGCCTCTCTCCTCTTCAAAGAGGGAGGTTAACGACCAAGGGCCAAACTAGGACAATGACAGACGATAATGGAACCCCAACGGCAGACAGACTACGACAATTTGATATTGAAATTCCTCCCATGAATGCTCGTTATGTAAAGGTTCAATGTGTGAATGTGGGTCAGTCTCTCATGACTGTTAACCCCTTTATCATCAAAAAGGTCCTTGATGGTCAAGTGAGTGGCAGTCTTGATTAAGTTAAGAAGTTGCGTGATGGTAGGCTGAAGGAATCCCAGGTTAAGGATCTCCTTAAACTGTTGCAAATTCATGACCTCAGGGTGAACACCACTATTCCAGTTGGCCCAAATACTTGTAAGGGCGTCATTTTCCATAGGGATTTGGCAGCCATGGATGAAGCAGACATTCTAGAGGGCATGAAGAACCAAGGCGTTGTTGATGGTCGAAGCATGACCAAGATGAGAGAGAACATGAGTGAGAAATCTGGCTTGTTTCTTGACTTTTGCTTCAGCTCAGATTCCGGACACAGTTAAGACTGGATACGAAATAGTCGATGTCAGACCATATGTACAGAAACCTATGCATTGTTTCCGTCGCCAGAAATTCGGATACACAGCATTGAGGTGCTTAAATAAAGATTCGTTCACTTGTGGTAAATGTGCATGTAGTCACGAGACATCTTTGTGTTCTGAGACAATTCTCAAGTGTGCTAATTGTGGCGGCCCGCACCAGGCAACTGCAGGTGACTGCAAGAGCCTTAAAGTGGAGACTGAGGCAATGGTATATATGAGGGCTCATGATGTCAGTTATGGTGAGGCAAAGAGGAGGGTGGAGAGGGTTAACCAGACTCCCACAGTTTCCTATGCTGCGGTAATGACTGGCACCATTGATGTTAGCGTGGTTATAAAAGGTAAGGATAAGGAATTAAAAGAATTGAAGGATCAAGTTAATAATTTAATGGTTCAAGTAGAATTATTGACAAAGAAACTGGAAGAAATTTCTGTATCAACCCAGCAAAACAAGCACCACAAGGCTGATGACTGTCACGAGTCGATGATTGACTCGTGGCATAATAATAATAATAATGATAATATCGTAGCATAGAGATAGGGCTTATTTGAGCCAGGCGGAGGATATTCCACTGGTGTAGTTAGTTAGCTTTACCATTTTTACTGTATCGAGGTACAAGTTTGAAAGCACCGACGCGTCCCTCTTAACGGTCGTTTCGTTCGTAGTCTCTCGCTTGTGTTATTAGCAAGGGAATTAATCATGCCGAGACAGCTTGATTGTGTAATTGCATATGATAATCGTAACGTGGGAAATCATAGGGAATTATTTAGACGTCGTATATTAAAATTGTATGTATAACTAATGTGTATACGATGTGAAGGATGTAAAGATGGCGCGTTGAAACATACCGGTGCCAGGATATCGATCGCAGACACGCGTCGTTACTGTGGACGCGTTGCCGCTGCTGGCGAGGCAGCCAATTTGAATTCAGTTTGGCCTACACCACACACGAGTTAACATACGCATTGCTCGTCCTGCTCAGTCTCTCTCTTACCTCGGCCTTTGTCTCTCGTGACGAAGAGATAACCAAGGTTGAATACTCGGTATTTCAAAGCTTTATGGTTATATATTATTAATCGATTGCAACAGACAATTGATTGGTAAATAAGGTAAGAGGAGAGGGTTTTCCTACGAGGCCAGTCGAGGCTGCCTTGGTTTCCATCGAGAAGGCACGTGAGTATGAGTGATATTGTGTATTGACATTGAAAATTTAAACAAGTGTAGGACATAATCTTTAACTGAGTCTATGTAGCGATCTTGGTTTTAGATTCCAAACTCGACAGTGCTAGTTTCCATTTAAATATTATTTAAAGTAAATTGACTAGGAAGTTCTTGAAATAGCACCTAATAAATAATTAATCACAGTGTTAGACTTGTTTAATCACAGTGAGAAATGTAAGCTATGTTATCGTAAGAAAATCGAAAGAAAATACTCGAGGGAATTAGCGAGTTAAGCGGAAACATGACGAGACCGTGAAAGAAAAGAAAACGAGTGCCATGATTATCGATTTATTGCGATATTAGCTAGCTAGTTATTTTTTGGTCGTGTAGAAGTGTATGCGTGTGGTAATTAATTGATTGTTTAAATAAATTAATTGTTTGTGCATGACTGAGATTAATAAATATAGTAAAATATAGGTTGTTGTGTACAGTCACTCATAAAAATTAAGACCCCCACAGGCCAGTCATCTTCTTATACTTGTGATATCGGTTCTGGCAACAGTGTACTTGACGTCAGTGATGGCGCTTGAGAGATGAAGTTGATCTGCTCGACACATTTGTAACTAATGGTAGATGAGACGAAGCATGAGTTGGGATAATGTTTCGAGCAAACCAACCTTCCTCCAAACAGTTATCAATTATTTATATAACGACATTCGTGTCAATTATTAACATCATTAAATGTAAGATTAAGTTTTTAATATTATGATGTAACACAAAAACAACCGAGGTAATATTATTGTATACGGTATTTTTTCGTATAATATTCAATGGTTATCATCAAGCACTAAACGCTGAAAAATACTTACACAATAACTGAAAAAGAATCATGAACCAGAATGCTCTTTATTAAATGAAGCAAATGTGAATACCTTTATATTACATGTGTCAAGTGTTGATACCACTAAAGGCGTCTTCTATTTATGCCAGAGCAACACTGGTCAGGCAACCCAGTTGCTCGGGTCGTCGATTTGGCATCTTCTATTTACACCAGGCAACCCTGGTCACCCCAACCCGGGTTGGTCGGAGGGCAACCCGGAGCAACCCATCTCGATAGCAGGGTTACGTGGCGGTATCTGGCAACTTTTATAGGTTGCTCATCAGTTGATGCTACCAAAACAAACACTGGTAAGGCCTCTTACAGAAATATATATGATATTTTAGCATAATATGAGACGTTATCTTCAAAATACATAAAGGAAATATGATTTTGAAGTGGCATGAGTACCCTAATCAGTAGCATTGGAGAGAAATGTCTATTATTATGCACAACCAGTCACAACCAACTCAAGAAGGGCTGCTGGACTGAAGTACAGAAGAAGAGTTCTTCTTCCTGTAACTGCAGTTTTTCCTCGCAAATGTCAGCCTGACATGCTATAGAAATTGTTGATTGAAATACTGGACACCAAAGTGTGGGTAAAGTAGCCAGGAAATATTATTGAAAGATGTGCCGCTTTTTTATATCTCTGATTTGTATTCCATTATTTTTTTGATGAAATTAAAGGGTATCAGTGCATTTTGACCATGCTTGACCCTCTAACAACTTAACATATAAGGCTCCACACACTGTTGTTTGTCCAAGTTAAGTCCCAGTAGTCTGCCTTTGTTAGATCTTGGTAATTTACCCAGGTTAGGTCCCAGTAATTTGGTCAAGTCCAGTTCAGTTAGCTTGGGTTAAGTCTGGCTGATTCAGGAACAGAAAAATATTAAATATTTTATGGATTGCTTGCCAATATTACCCATCAAACTTCAAATAAGTAGACCCTGGGATTATTTAAATGTCCAAAATTGTTTCGGTAAAATTATATATTCCATATCTTTTGCTCTATTTAAAGTACCCTGTTGTACTATTGAGGTGTTTCTGTGTTAAATTTTTAAAACCCTATATATTACCCACAGGGTTGTTTTTATGAAGTTGGTTCCAGCTACAAAAGTTATGCTGCAAGAGGAACTTGTGTGTTGGAACCAGCATATCAAAAACCCGATTTGGACCCCGATGACCCTGGTGTGCCATTACCTCCCTTACCATCACCTGCTGTACCATCATCAGTGAATATACAGCCACCTACAACAGCTCCAATTCCCCCAACAACAGAAGCAAGTGCTTCCGCTGGTACTTCACAACAAGGGACTGTGCCATCACATCAACTGCGGGTAGTAGGTGGAGGTTAACTTCCACCATCCCATAATACTGAAGTGAGAAAGCTACTCACTTAAGATGTAGACTTACTTAAAGAAAATATTCAAGTGGTCAAAGACAGTGAAGCCAGCAGGGCAGACCATATGAAAGAAATTATTAAAGAACTGCAAAGTTATAATGAAAATTATGAAAAATCAAACTCACGATTAAGATGAAAGCAGAAAACGAGGCAACATGAGTCTGACAGTGAATAAAGAAATATCATCCTTGATGCAATATGTATATATACTAGTTTATTCTGAATGGCCCTAGTTTGTGTTGTATTTTTATGTACTGTACTGGTTTATACTGGCCCTAGTTGCTGGTTTATTGTCACAAGAGAATACTGTATCTAGAATTTTAAGTTGTTAAATTAATTCAGTTTTATGTTGTGTAGAGTGTGTGTGTGTTGGACTGGAGTTGGGAACCTGGTAAACCTAATGATATTATATTTCTCTAGAGATCAGAATGTTAGGGCAGGGGATATCCTTTTCAACAGATCCCCATTCTTGTAGTAATTTATTGCTTGTTCCTATTTTAATTTTCCTTTAAATAACCGGTTTCCTGTTATGCTTTCCCTATTTACCCTGAATTCCATTTACCATTTGGCTTCCCACAGTCCCAGAGATTAAATATACACAATAATAATCACAATCATGTATTTAATTTTAACCTACTTTTACAGAACCATGTTTGCCATAAATGAAATCAACAGTTAAACCCAAATCATTATTTACAGAAGTACATTCACTATTGATTGGGTTTTTAATCATACTTGTAAGCATGCTCAAGTTTTTCTGGTACAAGTTTTATTGAAAGAATTACCGTTTTGTAGCAGTGTTGCCAGATTCGGCTAGGTCCTAGTATTTTGCCCCGGTAATTTCCTGTACTTTACCACTGTTATTTCCCGATAGTTTGCCCAGGTTAGGTCCCGGTAGTCTGCCCAGGTTAGGCCTCTAGTCTGATGCGGTCTAGGTTAGGTAAAGTCAGGTAAGGTCAGGCTAATTTCAAAATGCCCCATTTGAATGGGGCATTTGCGGAGGAAGTGCCAAAGAAGAAAATAGTCTTTGAATGGTCTAAATAAGTGGGTAATGAAGGTAGGAAAACCTTATGCAAGAACGGTAATTCATTCAATATTTAGTTTTTCTTATTGACTCTTGTATGAAAAAAACACATGTTTCTCCAATTTGTCGAGAATGGTTACTGTCCTATTTGCAGCCACAAATTATACTCCTTGCAATTGCAAAGTATAGTCTGCTGCACAGATCCATGAACAATCTGAGAGTAGCTTTTTAACCCCTCCGGGACGGGCCAAGAATGGAAATACGTACTGTGGTTCTGGGTTCAATACTAATTTTTTACCCTGCCTGTCCGGGTATTTCCCGGAAAATCACTCTACTTCTCTTACTCCCTACGTCTAAACTACAATACTGAACAACTTAAATTTGATTGTGTACTCACCATCAACTCCTCCTCTTTCCATTAAAACCAACCCCAGCTCTCTAGGACACTCCATTGCCGAGAAATCAAGTGAGGAATGGAGGTCACTTTTCCCGTGAGAGCGAGGCTGCGTTCGCTTTGTGAGCGTGGCTGTGACTCAATCTAGCTGGTTGCACCCGCGGAGTGGAGGTTACAGGAGCGGGTGCGCCCGGCAGCGCGGTAGGATGCACCGAATCGAACGAGCCCGTATTTTCTTCACTACGCCCAGCCATTGTCACGGTCAAGCACACACTGATTGAATGTGGGGATGAAAAGGTCTGGTGGTGAAGTATAGCCAGATCAAAAAAAATCCCGACAAATTTGGCGTTTTTCCCCATAAATTACCAAAAGCGGGATTTCCCGCTGCCCGGACTCTGTCGACAGAGCGGGATTTCCCGCTGCCCGGCCTCTGTCGACCGAGCGGGAAATCCCGCTGCCCGGACTCTGGGGGTTAATGAAGCTAACACATGGCCAATGGCTGGCATCAGTCACATTTCCACTTGAGAAGCCCATAACTACATTATCAAGTTGATATTGTAGTTATGGGTTTCTCAAGTGGAAATGTGATATTATGTTGATAGTATCAACATAATATATGCAGGTAGGGAAACACTCGATTTGTCATCAAATTCTGAGAGTGCCGAGCATAATGCTGGGAAAAACTGCTCTGCTGAGTTTTGTGATGCCATCTTCAATGTTTACAAACAAAGGAACTTCAACCCGGGTTGGTGGTCGGCGTGTTCTATTTACACCATACAACCCGGGTCTTTCGGAGCAACCCAGGTTGCCAACCCGGGTTGATCGAGTGGCATAAATAGAAGACGCCTTAACACACACTTCCATTTCCCCCGTATCTACCTAAATAACAGTTTATAATCAAGGCTCTCATTATCCCTCACGTGATAGCAGCCTTGTAATTTTCTGAATACTTTTAATAATAGCTCGTTGTATTGAAATATTGGAATTTTACTATGAAACCCTTTTTTTGTCATTTGTCTCTTGGTAGCAGAAATTATTATTTGCTCTGTATCTCTCTTCTCTGTGTGTATCTCTCTTTTCTGTGTGCATGTAATATACTTATATCATTATATAAGCTAGTACACACACACATAACATAATAATGTTGGTGACAGAGGTTCTATTGGTTTTATCTGTCATGAGTTGTGAGAGAACTATATTTATAATTATTTAAACATTGTAATAGTTCCATCAAGTAATACATGGGATGCACAGTTGAGGTTTCATCGGACATGTTAATAAAGAAGCTGGCAACTATTTTCAACATTTCTTAAAATTAAACTTTATTGAAGGCGTGTTAAGGTCTAAAATCCTGTGTTTCCCATCATACAACACCTTCCCAATACTCACACCGTTGTATTTGATGCCGTTTTGGTCTTTACTGTCTTCTGCTACAATGTTGATATTAGTGTGAATTTCCATATACACCTTGTCTTTTGAACTGACTGACTGCACCACCTTACACATCTTCAAGTCATCAGGACTGCCAACATGTAGGTGAGGGAATATTTCCACACTCAGTCTTCAGTACCCTTACCAGTTTAGTGGTTTTCAACCAACTCATAATCCTTTTGGAGTATCAAAACTAATTTGGGCTAACGAGACTAGAGTTACTTGTTACTTGTTACTTGTTGTTGGATATTCTATGCCCCGCTCCACCAGCAGATGGTGCTCCGCAGGGCCTCTCAATATTACTAAACACTATAATCACTTGTAATACTCATATCATCCGTGTCGTAACACTCAGCGAACAAATGTGTTTTCAGTCTTTTCTTAAAAATCGTGCAATTTTCACTACTCCAGACATATAATGGCAATCCATTAAAGAGCCTTGGTGCACACCTTTCTAACGCTCTGAAACCCATTGTCAGAATACTCCTTGGCTCATTTAACCTGTATTGGTCATCACTATGCCTGAGTTCCATTGAGGTATTTACTTGAAAACCTCTTAAAAGATTCATCAAGTACTCCGGTTTTCCAAATTTTAATGCTCGGAATGTTAGAAGACATATCTTGTAAACAATCCTCGCCTTTATTGGTAACCAATGTAAGTCAATGAGTGCTGGGGTTATCCTCTCACGAGATGGAAGATCTTTGATTAATCTCGCTGCTTTATTCATTACGTTTTGCAATTTTCTTAACCGATAGTCTGGCAAACCATAATATAGGGAATTGCAGTAATCCAGTCTGCTTATAACATAGTTATGAAGAAGCATCTTCACGGTATCCTGATCTAAATATTTTCTAACAAAAGCAATGTTCCTCAGGTGATAACCAGAAACTTTCACCACTTGATTAATTTGAGCTTCGAAAGAGAGATTTTCGTCTAGCAACACTCCTAAGTCTTTCACTTTGTTTCTTACATCCAGCGTACTACCATGCACTCGTAAGCTTGAGATGTCCAATCTTCTAAGAGTGGTCTTCTTTCCAACGACCAAACACTCAGTTTTACTTGGGTTTAACTTGAGTTGTTTCAAATCCATCCAATCCTTAATATCGGACATAATAACACTCAAATTCACCTCTGCATCCACCACATTATTTATAGATATATAAAACTGTGTATCATCAGCAAATAGTTTGAAGTTCGCACCATGTTTCTCTAGTATATGTGATAGTTTGATAGTGTAGATACAGAAGAGAATAGGATCCAATACACTCCCCTGAGGGACTCCTCTTCGCAGGGGTCTATTTCTTGAAAAGGATTTCCCAATTTGTACACAATATGTTCTATCTTTTAAATAACTTTCCAGATAGACCAGTACATTCCCCTCAACACCTATAGACTTTAAATCATCTAGGAGTATAGTATGTACTACTGTGTCAAATGCAGCACTCAAATCAAGCATAATAAGAACACTACACTTTCCTTCATCCATTAACACTATTAGGTCATTTACTACAGTACATAGTGCAGTCTCAGTTGAGTATAGCCGCCTATATGCAGACTGACTATCAGGTATAGCCTTCACCTTATTCAAGTGATGCCATAACTGATCTAAAATCACATTTTCAATCACTTTCGATAAAAAGGTCAGATTTGATACTGATCTATCCGAACTTAGACTCTGAGGATCAAGGTTGCCTTTTACAATAGGCTTGATAATAGCCAATTTCTCACTCTCCGGAAAAACATTGTTATCAAAACTTAGGTTGATAATTTGCAGGAACACATTAAAAATTTCGTCTACATTTTTACTCGTTATAACGTCCGATACAGGTAACGGATCATTATCGCAATGAGTTAATTTCACTCGTTGTACAATTTCTTTCATCTTGGCCATACCGATGTTTTGAAAGCAAAGTAATTTGCTCTCAGACATTTGAGTATGTCTATGCATCACATTCAAACCACTTCCTGGAAAGCTTTCCACTATAGTTGCTATTTTATTGTAAAAAAATTCTAAGAATTTGTTTGCAAGTACTTCATCAGGATATCCTTCAGGCAGCCTAGGCTTCTTTTTATTACCAGTTAAATTGTTGAGTATGAGATATAGTTTATTCATATCTGACCTGGCCTCCTTGACTTTACTAGAGTAATATTGCCTCTTTCTCCGTACTATGAGTCTGTTTTCTTCTCTCTTTGCGTGTTGATAATCTCTTCTAGCAATATCAGTGCGTAGTCTACGCCAAGCTCTTTCTTTTTTCTTCTTCTTTGCCTTAGCTCGTGATATCTCACCATTAAACCATGGTGCATGATCTTTTTCAATTATTTCCTTTGTAATTACAGGACACATTGCCTCATATTCTTCTTTAAAAACACGATTATACAAAATCGATACACATCGCACACACTTTCCCGCCTCCGTCATATCATGTTCACAGCTGTTTTGCATCTCTGTTTCCAACCTTCGTATCGCACTGTCAATAAGTGTCTCGGGATCGAAATATTTTTTAACTCTGAAACTGATCCATTTTCTTTGCGCCCTCTCATTCTCAAAGGGAATTTCAAATCGAACTAACTTGTGAATTGGAGATATGCTGCATACTTCATCCACATCAATATTTTGTAGGAGATCGTGCCGTGCATCACAAAAAACCAGATCCAGCATATGTCCCGTACTGGACGTAGCCCTAGTCACTTTATTTACAAAATCAAAACCATTCATCATCTCTATGAATTCAACAGCATGATAGTTATCAGTATCATCCACCCACAGATTGAAGTCACCCAATATGAATACATTTCTGCTTACTGAATCCACCGTCTCAAGATATAGTCTAAACTCAGCAAGAAATGTAACAGCGTTAGCACCTGGTGGCCTATACACCACTATGAAAACAAATTTCCGCCCACCCATCTCACAACTGACCTGCATATGCTCGAAACTAATCCATGACTCCACCTTATCTAATTTTACTTTCTTAAAAATATTAGATACAAATAGTCCCACTCCACCACCTCTCTTGCCTTGCCTCGGCACATGCAAGAAAGTATGCGTCACGGGTGTCATTTCTCGAATCTTAGCTTTGTCATAACAACTCAGCCATGTCTCTGCCAAAGCCATGATATCAAAATGATCATTGTTAATTAGATCGCAAATATCCATTGTCTTATTACCCACTGATTGTGCATTGAAAAAACAACCTCTAATAATGTTTAAGTTTGTGCTATTCAGTATCCGTTTTCTGTGCTACTTTTGATTTTCTGGAGTTCCTCTTGCATCACTGAACAATACCTCACATCATTTGCTATATGCTCAAAATCAGTTTTCTTAAACCTCTTACAGCTTACACATTTTCTCTCAGTAGACGTACAATCCCTCGTGTTATGGTTACCAGCACACTTAGCACATATTGGATCTTCTCCCTTTCCTTTGGATAAACATGTAAGTGCAGTATGACCGAACCTTTGACAGTGATAGCAGACCGTCGCCCTATATCTGTCCCTCACGGAATAGACACCCCATCCCAATTTAACTTGATCACGATTCTTATGAATTAGCTCCCTTATCTCTGGATCACACTTAATAATGTAATGAGTGGTACCACCTGTAGCAGGCTTGTCAAAAAGTAGCTCCATTTTTGCCTTGACGTCAGTTACCCCTTGTAAGTAGTCATTTCGATCAATCATGATCTCAATTAGCTTATCACCAGATTCTTCCTCTTTGTTGACGTTACAAATCATTATTTTAGGCTTTAACTTCCTTACATTCTTGGTCATCAACGTCAATCTCTAATTAATGCAGAAAAAAAAAATACAGTTGACAAGCCTGTGGGTGCCAGACGCAATCTCCCTGGCCTCTGCTCACATGTATTATCTGCCAAAATAAAAAAAAATCGCTACCTAGAAACAGACGAAATACTGAGGGATTTATAGTAAATTATCAAACAGCACGTGTTCACTATATTCAATACAACGAGCTATTATTAAAAGTATTCAGAATATTACAAGGTTGCTATCACGTGAGGGATAATGAGAGCCTTGATATTTGACACGATTATAAACTGTTAGGTAGATACGGGGGAAATGGAACTTATGGAAGTGTGTGTTAGTGGTATTAACACTTGACACATGTAATATAAAGGTATTCACATTTGCTTCATTTAATAAATAGCATTCTGGTTCATGATTCTTATTCAGTTATTGTGTAAGTATTTTTCAGAGTTTAGTGCTTGATAATAACCATTGAATATTATACGAATAAAGTATTCAATAATGTTACCTCAGTTGTTTTTGTGTTACATCATAATATGAAAAAGTTAATCTTACCTTTTATTAATGATGTTAATAATTGACACGAATATTGGTATATAAATAATTGATAACCGGGTGTATTTTCGTACTTTATTAAAGCTTCCATTCATTTTTCACTTCCCCAAGAATAACCTCTCTTGTATAGGCAGGCACCCCCCCTACCCTACTCAAATCCCTCCTTACTTCTCCCTCTCACCAGTGAATGGTTCGAGCGAGCAGAGCTCACAACTAGTGTTTCGGGGTTATCTCGGCCAACATTGACAACGTTGGGTGGGCATCACGGAAGTGTGACCAGCTGTACAGTCATGGTCAATAGTCCTGCAACACCTTCCAATGAGATGGATTCGAAAAATTATCCGAAACTATAGCTGGTGGTCCCTGCAATTTTGGTTCATAAGAGTCAATCAAATGGCTCGCTGTATTCACCAGGTTGCAGGACTTTAGACCATGACTGTACAATGTTACCAGAACCGATATCACACCACTTAAAAGGTGTCTTGCCTGGGGGTGTCTTTACTTTTATGAGTGACTGTACAGTCGGCGGCAAAAGTCCTGTCGCCTCACCTGCTTCACCGAGACAGGCAGAGTTCATGGACTCGAAAAATACGCACGTTTTCTACACCTAATAATCTCGAGTCTATGAACATCGCGTGCCTCGGTGAAGCAAGTGTGGCGACAGGACTTTTGCCGCCGACTGTACATCTTACAATTCTGCTAATACTGTATAAGTGCATATATATCGAGAGAACCCACAAAAAATAAATTTATGTTGACGGAAGTAGAGATAAAAGGGGATAATTAACCTCTGTTGACGATCGTTGAGGCCAACACAACGAAAGTCCAAGATAAATCCGGGTTAGGTAAGAATTAACAGTAAGTAAATTTTTACATCACATAATTAAATAATAATGATCTTAATCCCCCGTCACAATGACACTGATTCAATTTCTAAGTCTCATGTTCTCGCTCAGGTAACTCCCATGAAGCATGCATCCGTGAGTCGTTCGGTCTCTTGCGAGACGAACCGTTCGAGGACTGGCTCTGTATCTCGTGGAGAGGAACAGGCGATGGAGTCTACCATTGCGAAACCAACCCGAGGGAGGTCCCGGGAAGTGCAGAGGAGAAGGAGGGTCTTCCCTCCCTGCACAAAAAGGTTCGGTCTCATTCACGAGGCTCCCCAAAACCTCGTAAACAGCGATAATCTTCGCGCTAACCATACTCCAATGGAACTGTCGAAGTCTTAGAGCTAGATTAAATGAACTCAAACTTTTGGCTTGTTCTTACGCTGCCGATATTATTGCCCTTCAGGAAACTCATCTGACCGACCAAGTCGAAGACGAGGTTGTTCAGCTTCGGAACTACAGATTAATCAGGAGGGACCGTGGGGGGAGGGGTGGAGGTGGAGTGGCAATCTACATTCGCCATAACCTCCCTTTCACTGATGTGACCTGTAATTTTCCTCTGGAAAGTGTCGCTTGCAGAGTAAAATTCGGTGGCACCTACCTGACTATCTGTTCTGTCTACTGTCCTCCTGACACGGTAACATATGATGATGTTTTTGATCTACAGGACAGTTTGCCCTGTAGAAAATTAATTGTAGGAGATTTTAATGCTCAACATACGTTATGGGGTTCCCTGCAAGATGATAGGAAGGGGGAACGGGTGGCTAGGCTAATCAGTTATTCCAATTTGGTTCTTCTGAATGACGGTAGTCCGACGAGAGTTAACGATAATACCAGTAATTTTAGCGTCCTTGACCTATCTCTGGTCTCCCCATAAATTGCAGCCTCTTGCCAGTGGCTACCCATTGATGACTCATTGGGAAGCGACCATTTTCCTATTTTGATTAAATTTAAAAGCTACACTATTACAGAGCCTTCAGCACCTAAATTTAACGTTCAAAAAGCAGATTGGATGTTCTTCACAAAGGGTGTCAATATTGAAATTGTTAGAGAAAACATTGATGATAAAGTAAATAGTATTAAACATAACATCCTCAAAACTGCAATGGCAACAATTCCTAAGACTTCGATAGATAGCGCAAAGCATAGAGTTTCATGGTGGACGCCAGATTGCCGCAGGGTACTGTGTGAGAGGAATAGAGCCTACAGGCTTTTCAAAAATCACATTAGTGATGAGAACTTTCGCAAGTATAAACTTGCGAAAGCTTGGGCTCGTAGAACCATCAGACAAGCCAAACGAGACTCCTGGCGATGCTTTGTCTCTAGTATAAATAATGAAACACCAATATCACATATCTGGTCCACTGTTAAAAATTTAAATAAGAAAAAAATATCCCATAGAATTACCAACATTTCTTTTAATAACATCAACTATGACTACCCTAGAGACATTGCTAACGCCATCGCCAGCCAGTTCTCTTTCGCTAGCAGCTCTGAAAATTACCATCCAGCTTTCCTGCCCATCAAGGAAGCATCAGAGCTGCAACATATTGACTTTACCACAGGGGGTGAATTAGATTACAACAGTGATCTAACAATGCAAGAGCTTGTCCAAGCCCTAGGAGCCTGTAGTGGGACATCCCCAGGACCCGATGAGATTCGGTATGAGATGATAAAGCATTTTAATCATGGGTCCATGATCAAGTTGTTGCAGGTGTATAACGAGATTTGGAGGGGTCAGACTTTTCCAAACTCGTGGCACTTTGCACATGTCATTCCCATACCGAAAGTAGTGGGGGGATCCCAGATCGACTACGTCGTATCGCCCTATTGCGCTCACAAGTTGCTTATGCAAGGTCATGGAGTGAATTGTTAATTGTAGGCTATGGCATTTTTTAAATTCCAGGGATTTGCTGGTTTACGAGCAATGAGGCTTCCGCAAAGGTCGCCAGACGCTCGATCAGCTAGTGAACCTGGAAATTCAAATTCAAGAGGCATTTGCCAAAAACCATCTCTTGATTGCAGTATTTTTATACATTGAAAGAGCCTGCGACATGACGTGGCGACATGGCCTCCTCAGGAAACTATATGCGATGGGATTACGCTGTAACCTGCCCTATTTTATTAAAAATTTCATTTCTGACAGAACTTTCTCTGTCAAGTGATATATTCGCACCCATCTTCCCTTACAGGGTGCAGGAATATACGTAAGAGATAATATTAAAATGTGAGACAGTAGATAATAGGTCACGGCAAGAATTACTATGGGTAGATATCAAGAACGGTAGAGATAATCTAATTTTAGGAGTTATGTATAAACATCCAAATTTGGCGAAAGACAAAAATAGACTGTTTGGAAAGGAAATAAATAAAGCATCGACAAGCAACAAAGTATGTATGGCAGGAGACTTCAACTTTAGTAATATTAACTGGACGGTTCAGATAATAGATCTATAGTCAAATGAGTTTCAAGAGACGATACAGGATAATTTCCTCCATCAGTTAGTACAAAGGCCAACAAGGGGAGATACCATACTAGATCATATTTTGAGTAACCTAGAGAGTTTGGTACACGATATGAGAATATGAGATACTTTAGGAAATAGTGACCACATTGCAAGTATAGGATAGCAAAAATATTACGGAAAATCCAGTAACTGTATCAATTTTTCGTCTAGCAAACTTCAAGATACTAAGGGAACATCCGAGGTGCATTGCAGACAATAAGTGGATTATTTGAGGTATGCCCCCAGGGAAACAGGAGTTAGCAGAAAATCAGTAAGGTAGGAGATATCATGCGCAGCTACAAGGTGATGTTTCGGAAATGGATCACAACTATAATCAGTTTACCAAGGTATAACACCGAGCACAAAAGTTGTTTATACAAAACAAATATTTTTGGAAAAGAAACAATGATCTCAGATGATTCAATAATAGAATAAGATACCTCATTGGCTGGAAAAGAGGGATTTAATAAAGGATAAAAAAAAGAAAAGCGCATCAAAGAAACCAATTCAAGGTAAATATCGCTGGAGTGTCTAAGGAAACCCAAAGAGTTATTTTTACCAAACATACCAGACAAAGGCTAAGGAAATGAATCACCACTATAACCAGCAGCCGAACAACTAAGAAGCGATGAAAAACAAATGTCTAACATGTTTAACGAATTTTTTATTTTAGTGTTCACTCCAAATAATCTAGCAGAAATACCATCAGACCAAACTGTCTAGAGTGGTAGCTATGGCAGTGTCCCAAGTGTATTGGACATCAAGAGAAGTGATGTAATAAAAGAGGTAAACAGACTAAAGGCACAGAAATTTCCAGACCCAACCGAAGTCTATACCAGAATACTAAAGGAATGTAAGGAAAAATCTGCGACTACGGAGCTGATATTTTTATTACATTCATAGAAAATGGAGACATACAGTTGCAGAAGCATATTCTGCCCCACATTTGTTTGGCATGCGGAGATATCTGGCAACTCTCTCTGAATAGACAGCTGCTCATACGAACCCCAATGACTGAGGATGTGTGATATCTATGAAAATTACTGAATATGATTTGTCACCTGGAATTTCACACACTCTCTTCGTGACTGGATTTCATTGGTGGTTCAGTCATTGGGGTTCGTATGAGCTGCTGTCTATTCTGAGTGAGTTACCAGATATCTCCACATGCCAAACAAATGTGGGGCAGAATATGCTTCCGCAACTGTACCATTAGCGTGGTAACGTGCAACAAAGTTCTCATATATAACAAAGAAAATAAATTAGTGACGTCAAATTATCGCCCAATTACCCAAACATCAACGGTAGGGGATCTACAATAGTGAACAGGATTTGAGAGCACTAGAAAGACATAGATTAATGATAAAGACTCAAAGCATGGGTTCATGAAAGGTAAATCTTGCTTCAAAAATCTGTTAACATATTTCTCTGAAAAAAATGAGACGGTAGATAGAAATAAGCTTTACGATATAATATACCTAGATTTTAGCAAGGCCTTTGACAAGGTACCGCACGAGAGGCTGATGAGGTAGGTAGAAGTTCATGATATTGCAGGCAACATTTTACGATGGATTAAGTCACGGCGTTCTGGGAGTCAGCAAATAGTCAGCATTAACAGAGTAAAGTCGGACTGTGCCCCTGTCTCCAGTGAGGTTTCTCATGGATCGGGCCTTGATCCCTTATATTAATTTCTATATGTAAATGACATTGCTATTGGTACAAACAGCAGCCTCAGCAAATTTACAGATGACTTTCAAAAAGGTAGAGTTATTTACTCGGAAGAGAATGCATGTGCCCTACAATATTATTTTAATACCTTCTACAGTACGATTGGTCAGAAAAATGGTAGATGAAATTTTACATCGACAATATAAAGTGTTGAACATAGGATAAAACAAAACTATAAAATACTACATTTCATATCATGAAGCGTTAATAATCGAATGTACAAGGATATACAGCAGCTGTACATAACTTTAGTTAGCAAACCAATTCTGGTGCCCATTTTACAGGATGGATATCATTTTGTTGAAGAGCGTACAAAGAAGGATGAATTAAAATTGTTCATAACCTTAAAAATCTCTAATATGAAGATAGACATAATAAGCTGAAGCTACATTTTTTGAAATACGCAAATGCAAAAACACTGAATGGCTTTAAAAATAGGTTGGACAGATATATGGACTCAACGGGATGTGTTTAAATCAGGAGTAGCCCAGAACATGGACAACAGGCCTTCTGCAGTGTCCTAAATTCTTATTTTCTAATTTACAACAGGATAACGAATATATAAACAATCAAAGTGGAACCATGGACTACAAAAGCTGGAAAGACTCATGAAAGGTGATGTCGTAAGATATTAAATTAAGCCAGGAAGAAGATTTTTCATACATAATCAGAATAATTGATAAGATACAGTACTGTACACTCGGGGTCAATAATTCTGTCCTGATCCTAGGTACAATATGAATCTCTGTCAACCTTGCATATCATTACTCCCGAATCACTTCAGTTGTTAAAGATTCATATTGTGCCTAGGATCAGGACAGAATTATTGACCCCTAGTGTACAGGAACTTTAACCTAACTGACATCACAGATGAATGATAAAAATTCACATTTAACAGGATATCCAAAGACTGAATGTCAGTTCTGTGATACGACACAGCGGCTAGATGATCATATTATGGCAAGACCTCCAAGGAATCTCTGAGTACATCAGAGTGCTCACTAGCCCCTCATTACCCTGGGGTGGAATCCAAAAAGATGGCTTAGCGATGTGTCGGAAAATACCGACAAAGAAAATAATTAATTACACTTCGTCCTGATCCGAGAAACTTCAGGCTCCACTTCGTTAACACATCGCAAGCCCCATTGATTAGCTAAAGCCAATAATGACACCATGGAGGACTTGTAGTCAATCACAAGGCTGGTAACAATGAGGATATATTTGCAAACCTCGGGATCACCTGTGTCTCCGTTTCACTCTACCTGCCTTTTTAATTTCCAACTACAGGTGAGTTCACAGTTTTTAAATAATATCTGAAATGTTTTTTAGATGAATCAACACAGCCCAGATACGAGGAAAATATTGCAGAGTTAATATAATATGAAAATTATGCACAAGTAAGCTTTCCCTCCCCTACTAGTACGATTTACTTGGTTCATATGGGTGTGTGTGTCACAGACAATAATGACATTCATATTAAGAAGACAATGATACAATATGACCCATATAGTCCTTACTAAGGAAAATTAAGTGTAAGCATAAAATTCGTGAAATTATTCCTTGTGTTGGGGAAACAGAATGATATAATGAAAGTGTAGTGGTAACAACCACATCCAAGTACCATTTTGACATAACCATTGTTCATAGGTCTTTAATTAATGTATTTGTTACATAATTCATTTGTTTTATCGCGTATTTAACCACCTCAATGGGAAGGATAGCATAATAATACAGAGGTTTCCTGATTTCTAGAAAACAAAAAAATTTGTACTGTATATTGGATATGGAAGAATTTGAATAATTTGCACTATATTTTCATGTAAAATTGTAGTTTCAATAAAAAAACATACAGTTATGAACTCACTGATATCTTCTGAGAAACACATACATTCGTACCCAGATAGATTTTTGTTCAGGGAAATGCAGTTCAAACCTTAGATGCATGAATCAAGATGTTTTGTTGTGGCCTTGAGGGTGATTACTTGGGTGGGAGGTGTCAGACCAATGCACTGACTGACTAGCAGTATTTGAAATGTTGCTTAGCCTCCTTTTCCCGTATTTAACGACACTTTGTTTACTTCTTGCCATCTTTAAATGTATACTGATATCAATTTCCACTGTTTTCGATTAGATATATTCTCTAGATACTATGATATCCAAGCCCAAAATGGTACACATCGTTAGCTACTACCACCTCTTACTACAACTCTGGAGGAGTTGTTCTTAGCTACGTCGCTAATACACCCTTGACGTCTCCATTTTGCTTTTGGGATCTTATCGCTATTAACCGACTTTGATAACGCGATTTACCTACAGTACGTAGTAAAGTTCTTTACATCCGACCCCTGTACACTCTACAAATTAGGCGTCCTCATGACAGAGGGGTGTTACACTCGACATCTTAGAAAAATACACATATGATAAACAGGGTGAATTTTAAACTCTCTATAAACATGTCAAAACTTCCAATGAGCAAAACTTTACGCTGAGTGTCAGTCACAGGCTGCTCGTTGTTGTTCTTACTTTGACGGTTCATGTGTTGCTTTTGGATAGCATTCTAAACAGATATGAACGTCTCTCAATTTTTCACAAAATTAAATTTTCGTTTGTGGGTATTCAATAAATCCCAACACTCAGGGTGAAGGTATTGAGGAACAGAATAGATTAAGGGAAATGTGTGGAAGAGGAGTATGAACATGAGATATCGGTGAAAAGATGGAATCAGAAGCAAAACATGAATGTAGTGGTAAAGACTGCAAATACACAGAGAAAAGGGAAGAGGGCCCAAAAGCTGCTGGTGAGGATGAAGAAAATGAGGGAGACAAGTCCACAAATCTTTCACTTTGCCAAATATTTCCATGTCTGTTAAATTTTTGCATTAGATTAGAATACGTATATACTGCCTTCTGACCAGGCTTTCCACCTCGAGGCTTAGCATCAACATTGCCCATACGTCTCCACTGCCTGAGCCATCTGCAAACAGTGGTGATGCTCGTACCGCTCTCCTCTGCAATGTATCGTGCTGTCATGCCTCTTCGCCACAACCACACAAACCTCATTCGCTCGGCCAGTGTTGTTAGTTTAAACTTGTGAATTCTCCTCATGTTAATCTATCCTGTGTAGGAATGAAATTGGTTTCATTTATAATTTCTGAATATTGATTGTCTGTATACTAAAGTTGTGTTACTCCTTGTATCCATTTTTCTACTTATCAACATTTATGTCTACCAGTTTCTCTAAATATATATTAGTCCCTACCAATCCCTACCAATTTATAAATCTTATTTCACATTCCTTCAGAATCCCCCCCCCCCCCATCATGTGAATGACCACTATAGAACAGCAGAAGTGTCGCTAGTTTTCCATTGTCTCCCCAAATGACTAGTAATATATTTCCTATACCTGACCTTTTCTTCGGTCTCTCCCTGAATTCTCACTAGTTCACATTATGCACGTGTGCAACTTACTGAAGGCACACACCCTGGCTGCCTCTCCACACTTACAACAACCCTCCATCGTGTCAACAAGACGCCTGTTATATACATATCCATTACTCTCAATCCTACATTGTTAGGGTAAAACCGCGAGAAAAAGTTCTTCAATACTTACTATGCTTGCAATCATAGCCAATAGAGGGCGCAGCATTCGTCCACCTTAAGAGAGATGAGAGGAAACGTAGAGGGGAAGGGGAGAAAGGCAACACGAATTGAGGGGACACGGATGCAAAAAGACTAGGGAATGCGTAGGGAACTTTGTTGTTTGTATAATAATAAAAATTAAGCGTCCAAAGCTGAAAAATTAAGAGTGGAATTGAAAATCTTCGCTGATGATTAAAGTCACTACGGGAATATTTTCCTTGTAACCACTAGGCTAAATAGGATTAAAAACTATCCCAGTACTGTAGGAAACTTCCCTGAAAGCTTGGTGATATATGATATTGTCAGAGGGACTGCCCTCTAGGGGACGTCCTGTGTTGGATGGTTGGATGCCTGGGCCGGGAGATGTTGGGGAAGGGGGTCTCAGCAAAGTCGTGGGCAAACTTTCGAGCAATTAGGGCTGCTTTTTAAAAGGAGTGACCCAATGAGGGATGAGGTACCCCGCCCATGACGACCAGCGCTCGGTCCCCTCATCTGCCCAGTAGGTTGTTGCTCTTGGCTCCTGGGCCCATTTAATTAATAATAATGTTATATGGATATCAATAAGCCTCCTCCTCGAGCGGTGGTCGACCAGGCCCTCGAGACGTCACTCTCTGGTCGTGGTGGTTTTCAGAAAACTGGGGCTCGTTCTCCCCATGCAGCTTCTGCGAACAAGAGAAAACCCAGCAGGTCGGGTGTTGCGTCGACGAACCCTGCTGGCGGCATGGATACTTTATTGTTGACTAATGTATCTGTTTCTCTTTCATATGGCGCTCTCCACAACATTTTAAGCGCTTTGAAGTGGTTCTTCGGATCCGTCTCACTTATGACAGTGACTGCTGATCCAGTAGGTTTTATATAACTTTTAATACAGGTGCTGCTTTTGAGACAAAAAATTCTCTGTCTGTGGGGGATATTCATTGTACGGTTCAAGTGATACGGTCCATAAATGTAGTTGACAGTGACAATGACTACTGCCCTAACATCTTCGATGACTCTGTAGAGCATGTCCCTAAGGAGCGCCGAGTTCCTACACCATTTTGGTTTGTGGCTTACTACAGGGAGGGGCGTGGTAACCTCATCCATGCTTCAAGGTATCTGGAAAAAGAAATTGAATTACTACTTATAGAGGTCATAAAGAAATATGCTAAGGGTGTTTTAATCAAAGCAAAGATCTAACACAGGCCATGATGCTCCTCAATCTCCACTGTCCTTGGGTGGCATGCTTGAATCCATCAAACTTCATCAAGCATTTAAGTATAGCAAATGGCAACCAATACATATTTTCATTTCAATCCCACCAGAAGCGTTCTCGTGGCTCCGGTGGGTCTCTTGATTCAACAGATGTTTCCCCTCGCTAGCTTCCTTTCTGAACAGAGGCTTCAAAAGATACGGGTTTTTTTCCGCTCGAGCAGCGGAGTGATTTTTCCACTTGCATTATGGATGTTGATGTCTCTGCCTGTGTCAATGATACCACTACTGTACAGGGCAATACCAATTTGGGGGTTTCAAGGAATATCCCTGCTTATCTCCCTTCACCTTCTCCTAACTATCAGATGCTTCAGGGATTCGTGCACAGGTCCCAATTACTGCCCCGACTACTACTCCTCGGGTTCGCTCTTCTTTTAGTGACCCAGGATTAGAGAAAACTTGTCGATTGAGAAAGACCTCTGCTCATTGTGGTAGCGGGAAGTCCCTCCTGTGTACTCTGCATTTTATTCCATTTCCTTTGAAGGACAGGGTCCCCATGGGGGATTAGGGGTTTTAAATACGTGAGATGAGACCCATTTTCATAGCCCTATTTGGACTTTTACCGACATTGACATTTCCCTCTGCTCACCCAGTGCACTATTTGATATTACTTGGAATATGCTGCCTGATTTATATGGTAGTGACCACTTCCTTATACTCTTGGATAATAACAGGAACGAACCGCAGTCTCTTATTCCTCAGTGGAGATTAGAGGCTGACTGACAGTTTTTTAAAGAGCTTACTTCTCTGGTCTCTTCTGTTGCAGATTTTAGTAGCTCTGATAAGGCCGCGCCCTATTTCACCGATATGCTCCACTCTGTTGCTCTCAAATCTGTCCCTAAAACTAAGAGTACCGCTTTCTCTCACCTTCGACGCAGTCGTGGGGACCCTATTCTTTTAGAGGACTTGACGAGTTTTGAAAGGGCCTATGTGTTTTCGATTACCAATATAACTCCGCTCACCCAAGTGTTCAAGAGAGTCCGAAAGAATATCGGAGAGTTTTTGGTACCGCCTTCTCTAGTCTTATCCCATCTAGGGACAACTGTGGCTGATTCCAAGGAGGTAGCGGGTACATTTTCAAAGCATTTTCCAAATGTGTCCAGGAAAGACCCTGCATCAGCAAAGGATCATTACCGTCAGCAATTGGAGCAGCATTAATTTTAATTTACTTGGAGGTGAGTCATAAAATATCCCCTTTTCTATCTCCCAGATGACACTATCTCAGTGTTGTGAATTATCGCCGGGGTAAGATGGCATTCCTTATGCTTTCGTGCGCCATATGACGGATCAGGTTTGCTATTTTTTTGCAAGATCTTCTTAATCTGATTTAGAATTAGGGTGAATTTCCTTTCTAATATCCATCCTCACACCTGGGAAGGATCATCTAATATCTACGAACTATCAACCAATTTCTCTCACATCTTGGATTTGTAAATTAATGGAGAAGATGGTAAATGTTAGATTGATGTGGTAATTGGAGATGGGTGATCACCTGTCGCCTGTACAGTATGACTTCCGTAATATGCATTCCACTACAGACACATTATTAAATTTAGAATCATACATTTTGAAGCTTTTGTTAATAACCACCATCATGCCACTGTGTTTTAATCTAGAGAAGGCATAATATACGACTTGGCATCATGGATTTGAATTAGTCTATGTGAGTAAGTCTGCATAGTAAACTCCCTATTTTTATTCTACAGTTTTTATCTCGACGATTTTTAAAAGGTGGAGTTGGAGGTGCCATGTCTGAGGCACGTCCACTCAAAAATGGCTTACACTCTACAAGGATTTCACCTGGACCACCCTCTCACTTGGTGTGGCTAACGTGGCATCAGCGCTTCGCTTGTGTGAGCTCCTGTGCATATACAAGACAATATTTCGAATCGCCAAAGCTTCATTTTCCGAATTCGAGTCGGAGAAAGGGGGTGGGTGGGGAGACAGACGGCTTGGTGGGTGGAAGGAGGGGGGGGGAGACAGACGGCTTGGTGGGTGGAAGGAGGGGGGGGAGACAGACGGCTTGATGGGTGGAAGGAGGGGTGGTGGTGCAGAGAAAAGGAGTCACATGTGCTAATGCAACATTACAGACATTTTAATATATTTATTATCATATTAGTAATGTGTTATCCCCCAAATGATACAAAAATTTACATATATATGTACAGCTGGCAGCATAAATTCGCGTCCATCTTATGTAATTAATATTGCTAATATGACCAAATAGTTCCATTCTGAACCAGTTTCTATTCTAACAACATACATAATTTACCATATGAGAACTATATCTGTCATCTCTACATTAAAATTGTATTACAACATCACTATAGCTAATACATACTCAGGTGGAAATGAAGCGAACTTATGCTGCCGACTGTACATTCTGTATATTTATTTTTGTAGACACACCTGATTACACACTTGGACACCAAATTATAGTTTACTTCATCTCTCATTACGTACAACAAGCAACCTGCTCTCTCTCTCTCTCTCTCTCTCTCTCTCTCTCTCTCTCTCTCTCTCTCTCTCTCTTCTCAGTACACACACTATCACTCTAGCATCTCGTTTTTCTCTATCTCTCTCTTGCTATTCAGTATATATATACACACACACACATACACACATTATCAGGTTTGGTATAAAGCCGTGACGTTGCATATTATCTGTTGTTATAATATCTGCAAAAAAACTTGCACCCACCCACCTCTCCAGCAGTAGGCATGCAAACATCTCAACACAACTGGAAATATAAACAAGTACCTTGTATCATCCATCAGTTATTCTTTATTGGTATTTTGTGACTCCACCCTTTGCTATTGTATAACCATTTGTAGACATTTAGGCATAGAAGCACTTAGTTTCTTAAAGTAATTCCCTTCCTGGGCGTTTAATGCAATGTGGTGCAGCTTCGGCTGCAGCCTGCAGACGCTTGATGGTGGAAACATTTCGTCCCATACATCTTGTAGTTTCCCTTAAAGACACGTTTTCTTTAATTAGGGTGAGAATTCTGGCCTTCTCCACATCAGACAACATCTTGGCAGGCATGATGGAGAACGTGGAGAAGAATTGGTGGAGAACAAAGGAGGTAGAGTAAGAGCAGTGAAGAAGTGGTGTTAAGAAGGAGAGCGATACACTCCTCCATTACCATAGCTCTGACAGCCCTGGTCATAAATTACGCTCAGTTGTACTGGGCAGTAGCCGTTGTGGGTATATGTGTTTATCAAACATTGAAAACCGTGTCAAAATAATATCATTATCACCTCATAATTATTTCAGTTTACGTCTGCCAGTAAGAATTCATATAAATAGAACATCAGATTTAGTACAGCAGGGATGCATACAACACCTCGGTGTAACCACATATTTACTGTCAATACAGAACTGTTAGTTGAATCCGACTCCGACCACAGATGTTTCATAATTACGACTTCGATGCCAACTATGCCTCCAACTGAATTAATGATAATAATATTTCTTCACAGATTTACTCTTACAAATCATTACCTGATGTTTCATTTATATAAATTTTACCGACTCTGTAGCCAACCCAAAACTTAAATATCCGTAGCTCCATGGCTCTTCATTTCAGTATATATTAAGATGAGAGTTTCAGACAAACTGATTTTAAAATTAATCCTCGAATGAATGATTATTCTTTGGCATGTAAGGTTAAATGAATTAATCAAATTGACTAACAATCCTTACAGTGATAACTGAACACACAATCATACTTTTGGGGTTGACATATAGGGCACCTCCCTCTTATGGTCTGTCACTGAACGTCTCATTACCTATTAACAAAATATACCACTGTTAGTATGGCTACCGTGTCAATATTACTGAAAGAGCAATAAATATTTTTTTACTGGCAGACGTAAACCGAAATAATGATGATGTGATAATTATATTATTTCGACAGGTTTTCAATGTTTGATAAACGCATATATAACAACAGATAATATGCAACGCCATGGCTTTATACCAAACCTGATAATGTGTGTGGAGAGAGAGAGAGAGAAGGTTGCTTGTTGTCCGTAATGAGAGATGAAGTAAACTATGTTTGGTGTCCAAGTGTGTTGTCAGGTGTGTCTAAAAAAATGATTATACTGTATGTAAATAAATTTTGTATTACTTGGGGGATAACACATTACTAATATGTTAATAAATACATTAAAATGGCTGTAATGTTGCATTAGCACATGTGACTCCTCTTCTCTGCACCACCACCCCTCCTTCCACCCACCAAGCCGTCCGTTTCCCCCCGCCCCCTTTCTCAAACCCGAATACGGAAGATGAAGTTTTGCCGAGTCGAAAATTCATCTCGTTCTCTGCATTTCGTATGTCATAAATTTATATTAATACAGCTGACAATCAGTATGATTTCTCGTTGGATGACAATCGCGGATTTCGCTACAGTCTTTGAGACTGTAGCAATGCATTTATGCCGTCTTCGTGGCGTCCGTCTTGACCCAGTCTTGCACCTCAACGATAGACAAATATCTTGTGAAGAGGAACTTCGTAACTGGGTCTTATTTCTAACAGCCATCTGTCCTGGGTACTACATTTATGTTATATAAAGACTGGCTGTATGAAGGCATTGTCGCTGTTGAGGGTTCTGGCTCATACCTCTCGGGGTGCTGACAGGCGGACCCTTCTTCATCTGCATCCGACTCAGATTGTATCTAGATGAGGATATGGTTGTAAGATGTATTCTTCTGCTACAGAGGGTTGACAATGCATGCTGGGCTCTATGCGTCATTCTGGTGTTCGTTTGGCAATCGTTGCATTCAGATCATCGCCCATTCCTAGTTTACTGGTGGATGCTGGCGCCCTACCCCAGGATCCTACCATTGGACTGCGCCATCAATTTATGGTGATGAGGTGTTGGCTTAGAAATCACTGCCTTCCAGACTCTCCTTCTTGTGTGGCAGTTTCTCGGGGTGTACGTTCTACCATATTTGACGTTTGTCCCAGTTATCATAAATCTATTGTTTACAGGGTTTGGTCTGCCTTGATCGAATTTGATATACCCGCCATCTCTGTTATTATCGGCAGTTTACGAGGGTATTGGTATGCCCTCCTCTTATATCCAATAAAAACTTTATACCATCTAATCAGTCTCATGATTTATTTTTGGAACACTCTTCAACGCACATAAATTCTTCCCCTCTCTACACAGATGGTTCAAAGCCTGGATATAGTGCAGTATATCCCTCCTTTTCTTGATGCGCTAATCTCCCGGGTGTTGCAATTGTATTTACGATAGATTTATCTGCTTATTTTAGCTTTAAAAAATATTTCTACCCTACCGATTTCATGTTTTATAATTGTTTGTGACACTCGCAGTGCTCTGTCTACGCTTGAGCATTTTACTTCGTCTCTCTCTCCTCTTTTCTTAACTGTTTTAGAGTGACTTTTCCTGCTCCAACATAGGGGATATAATATACTGTAACATTTTGCTGGGTACACACATATATGAGGGTTCAATTTGGTGTAAATTTTAAACTATTTTATTCACTTTTACAATCAATTTTATTATTGCATTATTGTTGTGGCACCTAATATCAATCAATCAATCAATTCACACAGGATATTCCATGATTATATACATATAAATGAGGGGCAGGGGCTACTGTCTGAGGACGACAAAGTTGCATGTCCACTGTCAAAACACATTTGACTAAAAACATTTGAGACCATGAATTTCAGCCAAATGCGAGTTCATATTATCCTCTAAACACCTCAGTGCCAGAATTCTGGTGATTCCCTATTACACGGTAAAGGCCTAAGACCAGACTACTGCTGTAGCCTACATAGAAAAAAATGGCTGCACTAAAATTAATCAAACCACGTGTGGCATAGGTTTGGCCCTGTAGTAGAGAGGAAAGTCGATATTGGATCCCTGGCAACCCTGAGTGTTGGATCTACCCCCGATGCTGACCCCTCTTCCTCCTACCCATGACGTCCTGATCAGGTTCGTCCTGATGTGGTGGTTTACTTCTTTCTCCACCATTTCTTTCACCACAATAGAGAAACAGGCCACTCTCTGATACACTGTCAAGCGAGATGGATGTCATGCCAACGACTGCATACTATATATCACATTCTTCGATTTTGCTTTTAATTAATGTTATTTTTACCTTGTATTATAATTTTATATGCCTATATTTTTACAGAAACCTGTATCATACTAATATACGTAATTTCGCAACGATGTTTGATGAAAAGTAAGTATCTTTGATGATTATAATCATAATTATATATTTTTGGAGTGACTAAATATTTTCTTTTCATCCCTTTCATCTATGCACATTACTGTGTTTTCTGGTGTGTAAATAGACGGTCTTCTGATCTGAAAAAAAGAAATTTGGAATTGGAAGGACAGCTGGCCGCACCCCCGCGAGTTCCACCAGCATCGTCAACATTGGCCAAGATAGGTAGGAAGATGTTGATGAGGGTAGGAGGGTGTCTGTACACGAGAGGTGAAAAAGTTCTTTGAGGAGATGAGAGATGAGTGGAATCATTAATAAAAGTACAAAAATATACCCGGTTATCAATAATTCATATGGTGACATTCGTGTCAATAATTAACATCATAAAGGTTAGATAAATATTTAATGATCATTATGATGTATCACAAAATTAACCGAGGTAACAATATTGAAGAATTATAGGCAGATTGTTCTTTATTATATAAAGCAAATGTGAATACCTTTATATTGCATGTGTCAAATTCTGGCACCACTAATACACACTTCCTTATCTTCCGTATCTACCTAACAGTTTACAAGCGAAATATTAGATATCAAGGCTCACATTATCTCTCACGAGATAGCAGCCTTATGATATTCTGAATACTTTTAATTTGCCTGTTGTATTGAAGATAATAATAACGAAATGTTTGGTAAGTTTTCATGAACTTTTAATGATGTTAATATTCGAAACGAATGTCAATATATAAATTATTGATAACCGGGTGTATTTTCTAACTTTTATTTTAGATTCCACTCATCTCTCACCTCCTCAAGAAGAATGTCTCACCTCTCTTATACAGGCACCCCTCTACACTCCCCAAATCCCTCTTACCTCACCAAATCAACCTCTCCTCTTACATCTCTCCCTAGCGAGCTAGGGTAATATCTAGCCTGAGCCATTAACACCCGGTTCAACATCCATGGGGGGAGTAAGAAGAAACAAGAGCTGGTTACGAAGCTGTTTCCTGGTGTACGTTAAAAGTAGTTATTGATTGCCCCACCATTGAAAAAGTATATGATTTAGCTTTGCCCCCTTTTCCCTGTCTAAAGTACTGCTCGGACATATGAAACGGAATTATCTATCTATCTATCTACCTATTGCCAGACGCTTCAGACCCCGAAGGGTGTGGCCACAAATGAATCGCCTCCAACCACCTCTGTCCCTCGTCAACTGGCGTCCCTCCTCCCACCCAACGCCACTCTCACTCATATACCTCTCAACTCTATCCTTCCACCTCACTCTCGGTCTGCCTCTTCCCTTCCGTCCCTCCACTTCTCTCTCGTACAGTTTCTTTACAAACCCCTCGCTCCCCATACGCTCCACATGACCGAACCACCTCAAGGTGCTCCTTTTCACACTATCCAGCACATGCACACCACATTGGTCACGTACTTCTTCATTCGTCAATCTATCTCTCCAAGTTACTACACACACTTCTCTCAGGTAACTCATTCACACCCCTCTAACTTTATATTTATGTCACTCTGTCATTGTCCACGCTTCGCTCCCGTACGTTTGTTGTCGGGATTATCACACAATCATGTAACATCTACTTCACTTCCACGCTCATCGCCCTATTCCATGTCACTGCTTACAGCGTTCCTACAATCCTCTTCCCCTGTTGTAACCTCTCCCGCACCTCATCCTCTAACCTCCCATCATAATTCATTACATTGACCAAATACTTAAATGAGCTTACATTTTCCATAAGCAGACCATTCAACCTCACCTCACAGCCTGTGGCTGCACCCCTTTCAAAGACCAAGCCTTTGCTCTTCACCACTCATACCTTCAGGTTCCGTTTCTCGCACATATCTTCAAACATATTCACCAAACCATGCAACTCCCACTCATCGTTACCCAACACAACTGTATCGTTAGCAGACAGCAACACAGGCAACTTTCACTCACTCCCTTCCCATATCAGAGGTACACGGACATTCATTGTTCTTCCCTGTTTTTCCTTCATGACTCCATCCATATATACATTGAACATCCCTTGCTTCAACCCAACATTCAATTAAAGAACCGAAATAGCCAGTTTGGAAATTTCTTATTCAAAACGATAGTTTGCACATTGTTAGGAACTCAAAGGGTGCCCTTCTCGGTATTAGTAACAATAAGGGTCTGATTCACATATAAATGTAAAATGGGAAACTAATGCAGAGCCACAGACACACCGAAGCTGTTCATATCAGTGTTTCCAAACCTATTGCACTGATAAGAGTGGTCTGTAAAGGTCTTAAATGTAAGTTTCAGAGAGCCTATATTAATGTGATCTGGCTGGCTAGAGCCAAAGAAGATAAGAATAATCATGTTCTTACTCCCTCTGACTTTGTAGACTCCTCTAGACAAATGGCCATACTACCCTTTTCTGTGAATTCATATATGTCTTAGTAATAGACATATATATAATTGAGTTGAAGGTCTTATCAGGTTTTATGGACCCGAACATGGTGTTTAATGAACAAGGCACATGACGTTGCATTCTCCCCAGAGTAAGATACTTTTTTCAAATTTCCTTCGGGGATGTGTCCAATCCCTTTCTGGCAGCATTAATATAATTGCCCTGTCTGTCTTTATAGTAAGCAACAAACCATCGTGGGATAGGGACCTTGCAGCACAAATGTTTATACAGGCTATTTCATCCTGTTCCTTTGTAATCACTTCTAGGATTTAACCGAAACTGAAATTATCGTACAGACTTCAATGGCTTCATTACATTCATAGACAATGATTCAGCAAAAGCAGCTAATGATGAGTATAACATACAAGTTGATAAGCACTAAAAAAAAAAATGGTGGAAGAAGTGTACAACTTCATCCTAAAGATTGATGACCCGATAGACTCATCCGAATTAGTCTGACAGGCCAAATAGTATAAGGTTTTTTGCATCATACAATGAGCACTGTAAACATTTCATTCTGGGAGCAAACTCTCTAGAGAAAAAAGTAGGTAGAGTTCCCCATGGAAATATAATGAGATACTGTAAAAACACATTAGTTAAGGCCGGTAAAAAATCACGATCCATGTTCCTGAATTATTTTGTCCCGTCTGATAAAGAGATTAATATGAATATACTAAGGTTCAAGAGTCTTTGATGTAAAGAAGATATAAGGAAAAATTAGCATTATCATTCTATCGTGTTAATACCCCGTCATCCATAAAAATCGATTATTTAAGCTTGGTTTTAAATGCAATGTTTATGGCCACGTTGAGAAGAACAGTGAGAGCGACCCCAAGTGCCGCATATGTTCAGATACACATCCTTCAAAAGACCCCTGCCAGTATCCAAACTTTTGCTCCACTGCAAAGGGTCGTACTCTCCCTTATCCAGAAACTGCAATTTTACAAATTTGAATAGGAAATATTAAAATCAACTCACTATGAATACATTTGCAGAGGAGCAGCTAAAAAGAAATTGTTAAGGGCTAACAAAGACGTTTCCTCAACATATTCAGAAGTTGTTAAAATAATTGCATCACCTTACTTTCTCTCCAAAACTCATAACGGAGTGATATCAGATAATACTACGTCATCTGAATTATTTTCTAACTTTCCAATGTCTGATTCAAGATCACCATCTAGTGTTTACTATATACTATATACTATACTATACTATACTATATACTATACTATATACATACAGACAATCTGCCCCTCCATGAACTATCTCCTATTCCCATGCTAGCTCATTACAACAGTTCCTTCTGAGATACCGTATTATTACATTCTGATGATAGGGAGGTGTAATGAACAAAATCTCCATCCCACCCCCAACAATAATAAACTATATATTACGCTGTCTACCAAATCTAACGGTTTTGTGAAGGGTCTCATCTTCCGATTACCAGCTCCCACTCTCTAGTACGTAAGGGTCTTTTTCTGCCATTGATGACATCACAGATGAAAATGTTCCACTTGCTGATAGGTATCAAATATGAAAGAAAATTAGGCTTGACGATACCTGTATGACCACATCAACTTATCACACTACAAACAAACTTAATTCAGTTCATGTAACACTCGAAGCCAAAGAAAAAGAATAAAATTTGAGGAACGCTTCACTCAAAGAAATTAAATATTACACCGAACCAGCATTCAGTGAAAATTGAAGTGCTTAATATTCCATCCAATGCTGGACAAACAAATGACATCACTATCAGAGAAAGTACCTCCACAGTTGATGTATCTCATTCTCCAGTTATAAGCAATGTTAGTACATCCCAAACTCCCTTTGTTATCCTATCAAAACAATATTCAGTCAATGTAAACATCTGTGGATCACAGTTCATCTCATCCATCAACTCAGCAGGCCCTTACCAAGAAACGTGAAATGGGCACACTCCAAATTGAGATTTTTATTTAACGTATAAACTAAAACAATACCAATACTAGGGGAAACGACAACAAAGGGCTCATTTCCAAGCCAAAGAATGATTGATTAATTGATTGATTTATAGATGCTGTTAGGCATCTGGCGGTGAAACAGCAATGGTCATCAACATAAAAAAAAGAATATGTACACCCGGAAGTACCAATTTCTCCCCCCCCCCCTAATAGCCAAAGTCGTGACCAGTGACGACCGAGCGATCGAACACACCACATCCAACGCCTCTCCCCCGACCCCAGTGGTTCATTTACTCGAAGAATTAGAGAAGTGAAGCATTGTAGAGGAGTTGGATGTGGTGTGTTCGATCGCCCATTCGTCCCTAACAGCAACTTTGGCTATTGTGGGGGGGGGGGGGATTAGTACTTCTAGGTGTACAAACATTAAATAATTTTCACTACCCCGAAAAGGAGAAGCAGCATGAATAAAAAGCCATATCATCTAAAAATCACATATTACTCAAATAATTTACTTATATTAAATATCTAAAAGAATTAAAATATGAACGAAAGAAACATTAAACTTCACCTACCTAAAAAGAATAGCAATAAAATTTACAATTTGTGGAGGAGGCCAGCCTCCTCCACATTGGAGAGGGCGTTCCCTCCCACACTACAAACCTCCTTCCCGAGCACCTGGGAGAGACAGTAAGAATCGTCACTCACCCGGTACTCGGAGAGGTGCCCATGATGGAGGTCCCCAAGGCTGGGACACTCAACACGAAGATGCCACACTGTCAAAAGGACCAGACAATCATCTCAGTAGGTAGGGTGTGCCCTCTCCATTAAAAACCCATGAGTCAATAGTGTGTGGCCAATGCAGAGACGGGCAAGAGCTGTATCCCACCGGTGGGACAGGCTGCTGTAGCTCCACAAACACAAGCGCTGGTGGATACCGTGGAGCTTGTTAGCCTTCATGGCGTTACATCTGTCCTGCCAGCAGGAATGAACGGCAGCATCTATATAGGGTTGAAAGTCCACTGCAGGTACGGGATGACAACTGGCAGGAGGCCGAGAACTGGAGGCCACAGCTTTAGCCAGGGCGTTAGCTCATTCATTCCCATCGACACCCACATGAGCTGGAACCCAACAAAATGTAACTCTGCGGCCACAACGACCCTGAAGGATAAGCCACTCGAGAATGGCCTACACCAGGGGATGGGAAGAGTTAAAATTGCACATGTTCTGCAAGGCACTACAGCAATCGCTAAAAATAGTAAAAGAAAGCTGCGGGAGAGAACAAAATCACTTTGTGGGCATATAAAACGGCCAAGAGCTCGGCAGTAAAAATGGACATGACAGAAGGGAGCCTGTCGCCACGACAAAAGTCAGGAAAGACAGCCCCAAAACCAACTCCAGCATGAGACTTTGACCCATCAGTGTACACAGGGAGGGACTCCTTGTGAGAGGAGGCATGTTCTAGTAAGAGGGAACGAGCCACTGGAGGAGGAAGAGATTCCTTCTTGTCGGTAAAGCAGGTGCAGTTGTAAACTTCTGGAAGAAGCTATGGAGCCACCCTGGGGACCCTCACAGGACAAATCTGGAAGTCATCAATGCCCATCTCCTTCATTGATTTCCTACACCAGGAAGCCAAAGGGCCATGGTGTGCGAGGATGTGAAAGAAAGTACTGAGACATGATATCATATGACACCGCCAAGCAGGAAAGGGAGTCAGGAAGTTGATATAATCGATGCCAACAACGAACCATCAAGGACTGAGAACGGAGATCAAGAAGTGGCTCATCAGCGTCCACCAGGAGACTGGGGATTGGGAACGACCTGAAGGCTCTGGTCGCCATACGTACCCCAGTATGATGAACAGGGTCTAAGACTCTTGAGACGGGCACTCGTGGCGTAAAAGTATACCTCACACCCATAGTCGGGTTTTGACCTAATAAGAGCATGGTATAGGCGGAGTAAGGTGGCCCAATCAGCCCCCCAGGACGTATGACCCAGGACCCTCAAGTTAAGAGCCTGAAGCAAGAGACTTTAAGTGAACGTAAGTTGGGAACCCAAGTCAAATGTTTGTCAAAAAGGAGACCCAAAAAGCAAGTCTCCTCGACACAACGTATCTGATGACCATACATGAATAAGTTCGGATCCGGGTGTACGCTTCGGATGCGGCAAAAGTGCATAGCAACTGTCTTGGCAGGAGAAAATCGAAAGCCATGAGAACCAGCCCAACACGACACCCTATCGAGGGCAAGCTGCATGCGCCGCTCTGCCACTGACATTCAGGAAGCAGCAAACCAGACTGCTAGGTCGTCAACGTACATCGAGTTGGCTATGCCGTCTGGCATTAATGGCTACTGCAAAGAATATGACAATGATGATGCTTCCCTGGGGGACACCCTCCTCCTGTGCAATGGATGCTGAGAGGGCTGTACCAACCCTCACACAAAAACTGCGACCACTGAGAAATTCCTTAAGAAAGTGTGGAAGGCGACCCCGCAGGCCATATGCATGTAGTTGCTGCAGGATGCTTTATTGCCATGTAGTGTCATAGGCTTTTTCTAAATCAAAGAATACACAGACAAGGTGGTCGGTAATTGAGGGCAACACTAGAGTCCTTGCCCGGCTTGAGGAAAGGAAGAATGGTAGCATCCCTCCACCAAGAAGGGAAGACACCCTCCAGCCAGATTCTGTTATATAAATCTAAAAGAAATGAGATCGCCTCCTCACCCAAGTGTTGCAACATTGCATATGGGATGTTGTCTGGCCCAGGAGAAGTGTCGCTGCAGAGAGAGAGAGAGAGAGAGAGAGCAAAGTGCAGGTCTCTCAGAGTGAATATATGGTTATAACTTTAATTCTCCTTCCCCAAGAAATCCAGGACAGTGAGCTCCTGGGCTCTCAATTCATGAGTGACAGCCAGAGATCGAGAGTCACTGCTGGAGACTTTAGCAAAAGCCTCCGCCATGGTGTTGGCCACTGTTAAACCATCTGATGTGTGCCGTATACAGATTCAGGTGAAACACACAACGAGTCTTATATTTGGCTTTCTTCAACACAAAACTGGAGTACTGTAAAACAAGAACAATAACCAACACCCAACATAAAGTAATTGCATTATTATACGAAAAACAATAACAAAACAATCAAGTAACACTGAGGAAATAAACCAATAAATTTCCAATATCCACAGATACACACCTGTCTTCACTGGCTGGCTGACCGACAAGGAATGATCTTTCTCGCTTCATAATCAGTGTTATGACACCTTAGACGGTGTTGCCAAACTGCCCTAATTACATGCGGTGATGCTCAATGTCTTATTTTAAAAATAATAACATTCCATCACAATAGTAATAACATTACATCACAATAGTAATAACAGTAATGAAATATAATAACATCACAATCACCCCTATCCTAATAATTATGCTATGAAGCTTCAAAACGAGTTGGTGGGTGCCGTATGCGACTTGACCTCCTTAGTGCTGGAAGCTCATCTCGTGCTTGAGATAAACGTGATGGAAGTTGTGCTGTTTCAGAGAGATTATTATTTTCTTGAGGACTCGATTGCGGAGCACAGTCGCTAGTGTCCTCAACTTCAAGCTGAGGTTCGCCTTCCAAGCATCCCTAATGCTCATTCCTTGTTGGGACACTGTAACGACTTGATGGGGCTAAATGTTTAATAGAGACAGTATTTTCCCTCCCGTCAGGATACATATTGTGTGCATACTGAGGATTTGCATGTATGAGTTCTACTTCGTCTACAAGTGGGTACGTCTTACTCGCTCGTACCTGGCGTTTCAGCAGGACTGAAACAGGATGACACAAGCTTGACGGTTTCGTAACACCGGCAGATGAACGAGGAGCGTGATTAAACAGTCTTTCGTCTGGAGTGACGTTAGTAGCAGTACACAATAATGAGCGAATTGCGTGTAGGACATCCGGCAGAACTTATCCTGCAGGCCACGTGACCGTTTCCTTGGGGATTGTAGCTCTTGGTTCTGCTATAAGCTATTCCTCGGCAGGCAAGAAAATCTTGTAGTTCCTGACTCATGAACGATGTACCACGATCTGAGTGAATATAGGCTGGCATGCCGAAGACTGAGAACAATTGACATAGGCAATTGATAAACGCTGAACTGGTTATATTGGAACAAGGAAATACAAAGGGGAATCTCGAATAATCGTCTATGATGTTAAGGAAGTATTTGTTTTGATCAGTACTTGTTAGGAGTCCTTTAAAATCTATATTGAACCTTTCAAAAGGCTGAGTTGGATTAATTAGTTGAGCCTTGCTTGACGGTTGGTGGAAACGAGGTTTACACTCAGCACAGGCCTTGCAGGAATTAGTGACCTGTCGGACTTCATCTAAAGAATATGGCAAGTTTTTAGACCTTACAAAGTGAAACAGGCGAGTAATGCCCGGATGGCAGAGGGCATCATAAAGCTCCGACAGCGAGTGCCTGCCACTGCTCGTCATACCACAACATGCTCTTGATAAAGCGTCAGACGGAATGTTTTCCTTTCCTGGTCGGTAAACGATATCAAATTCATAGCATGCAAGCTCCATTTTCCATCGCAACAATTTGTCATTCTTTATTTTATTCTTGTGTTTCTTGTCAAACATATAGGACACAGAACGTTAGTCAGTAGTGACAGTGAAATATCTGCCGGATAGGTAGTGCTTCCAGTGGCGAATCGCTTCAACAATAGCTTGGGCTTCTTTTTCAACAGTATCATGGCGTCTCTCTGAGCCCTGTAGAGTGCGAGAATAGAAGGCAACAGGACGACCATCTTGAGTGAGGACAGCGGCAGTGGCCATCTCGGAATCATCCGTTTCTATCTCGAAAGGTATTGATTCATGGATTGCCTGAACGGCAGCAGACTCAATGTCACGTTTAATTTTACAAAATGCTTCTCTCGCTTCCTCAGACATCGGGAACTCCGTTGTAACACTGAGAGGTCGGATTTTGCTGGAGTAGTCATAAATCCACCGGGAATAGTAGGCAACCAGTCCCAAAACAAGTCGAAGTGCGTTCATATCGTGAGGAACTGGTAATTCCTGAAGCGGGTCTGGTCGAATCTCCCCCTCATCTATCACGTACCCTAAAATGTACAATTTTCTAGTTGAGAAGGTGCATTTTTGTTAATTGTAGTCTATTTTTCGCCTCTGTGCTGCCTCACAAAATTTCTTTAAGTTAATGTCATGCTCCTTCTGTATTTTGCCACAGATGGTGACGTCATCTAAGTAAGCATAAGTTCCTGAGAGCCGCTCCTCCTCTATGAAAGAATCAATGATGCGTTGAAAATAAGCAACACCATTTGTTACACCAAAGGGCGCTCTGGTGAACTGGTAAAGTTTTCCACAGGCCTCGAAAGCTGTGTAAGGTTTATCTTCGTTTCTTATGGGTATCTGGTGGTAAGCACTGCGGAGATCTTATTAATAAACACTTTATGCTGGGCGATTTTGTTAACAGTGTCATCTATGCGGGGGAGAGGATAACTGTCGAGAAGTGTGAAATTGTTTATGGTTTGGGAGTAATCCACAGCTAAGCGTTTCTTGCGAGTTTCATTTTTAACCACAACCACTTGAGCCCGCCAGGGGGAATTACTTTCCTCAATAATTCCTTTACTCAACAGTCTTTTAATCTCATTGCCTATGAATTCTCAATCCTCAGTTGTATAACTCCGGGATTTCGAAGAGATAGGATGACAATCTGTCGTAAGGGTAGCAAACAAGTTAGGGAGAACTGTTAATCGAACATTCTTATAGTCTCGGCCGTTCACTTTAATATTAACATAACAAACTCCCGAAGTAAGAGTAGAGAGAGACGTCGAGGCCATAGTTACTGGAGTTTGTAAGGGTTCCATACTTAACGAGCACCGAGCAACCGGGTCAGGATGAATGAAACTTTCTGAACTTCCACTATCAATTAAACCATCCACTCCCTTTCCTTCGATGATAATGATTGATTGATTGATTTATTGATGCCATTAGGCATCTGGCGGCGCAACAACAATGGTCATATACCGCCAAACATAAAAAGGTCATCTACATCATTAATAAAATATGTACAAAGATTAAATAATTTTCACTACCTCGAAACCCATGTCTTCCAAAAAATCATTTTTAATGAAATAACCTACTTAAGTTAGATATATAAAAGAATTGAAATATTAACGAAAGAAACATTAAACTTTAACAACCTAAAAATTAATAGCCATAAATACAATAAAATTCACAATTTGTGGAGAAGGCCAACCTCCTCCACATAGGAGAGGGTGTTCCCTCCCACACTACAAGCCTCCTCCCCAAGCACCTGGGAGAGACTGTAAGAACCGTCACCCTTCCGGTACTCGGAGAGGTGCCTACGACGAAGGTCCCCAAGGCTGGGACACTCGACAATAAGATGCCGCACTGTCAGAGGGACAAGACAATCATCACAGTAGGGAGGGTGAGCCCTCTCCATTAAAAAGCCATGAGTCAATAATGTGTGGCCAATGCGGAGACGGACAAGAGCCGTCTCCCACCGGTGGGACAGGCCACTGTAGCTTAACAAACCAAGGCGCTGGCGGATGTCGCTAAGCTTGTTAGCCCCGACGGCATCCCATCTGTCCTGCCAGCAGGAACGAACGGTAGCATCTATGTAAGGTCGAAGGTCCACTGCAGGAACAGGATGACGCCTGGCAGGAGGCCGGGAATTGGAGACCACAGCCTTAGCCAGGGCGTCAGCCCGCTCATTCCCATCAACACCCACATGGGCAGGGACCCAACAAAAAGTGACTTTGCGGCCTCGACGACCATGGAGGACAAGCCACTCAAGAATGGCCAACACCAGGGGATGGGTAGAGTTAAAATTGCACAAGGCCTGCAAGGCACTACAGGAATCGCTAAAAATAGTAAACGAAGGCTGAGGGAGAGTAAAATTCACTTGGAGGGCATATAAAATGGCCGAAAGCTCAGCGGTAAAAATGGACATGACAGAAGGGAGCCTGCCTCTACGGCAAAAGTCAGGAAAGACAACTACAAAGCCAACTCCAGCATCAGACTTTGACCCATCAGTGTACACAGGGAGGGACTCCCTGTGAGTGAAGGCATGTTCTAAAAAGAGGGAACGAGCCACTGGAGGAGGAAGAGATTCCTTCTTGTCTGTAAAGCAGGTGCAGGGGAAAACTTCTGGAAGAAGCCATGGAGCCACCCTGGGGACCCTCACAGGACAAATCTGGAAGTCATCTATGCCCATCTCCTCCATAGCCTTCCTGATCCGGAAGCCAAAGGGCCATGGTGCACGAGAATGTAAAAGGTAGTACTGAGACATGATATCAGATGACACCGCCAAGCAAGGTAGGGAGTCAGGAAGTCGATGTAATCGATGCCAACAACGAACCATCAAGGACTGGCGACGGAAATCAAGAGGTGGCTCATTAGCGTCCACCAGGAGACTGGGGATTGGGGACGACCTGAAGGCTCCGGTCGCCAGACGTACTCCAGCATGATGAACAGGGTCTAAAACTCTGAGACGGGCATTAGTGGCAGAAGAGTACACCTCACACCCATAGTCGAGTTTTGACCTAATAAGAACATGGTATAGGCGGAGGAGGGTGGCCCGATCAGCCCCCCAGGATGTATGGTTCAGGACCCTCCACAGGTTAAGAGCCTTGAGGCTAGAGACCTTAAGTGTACGTAAGTGGGGAACCCAAGTCAAACGTTTGTCAAAAAGGAGACCCAAAAAGCGAGTCTCCTAGACACATCGTATCCGATGACCATACATGAATAAGTCCGGATCCGGGTGGACGCCTCGGATGCGGCAGAAGTGCATAGCAACTGTCTTGGAAGGAGAAAATCGAAACCCATGAGAATCAGTCCAACGTGACACCCTGTCAAGGGCAAGCTGCATGCGCCGCTCCGCCACTGACATACGGGAAGCAGCAAACCAGACTGCTAGGTCGTCAACGTACATCGAGTTAGCGATACCGTCTGGAAGGGATGAGGCAATGGCATTAATTGCTACTGCAAACAATGTGACACTGAGGACGCTTCCCTGGGGGACGCCCTCCTCCTGTGCAACAGATGCTGAGTGGGTTGTACCAACCCTCACAGAAAAACTGCGACCACTGAGAAACTCCTTAAGAAAGCGTGGAAGGCGACCCCGCAGGCCATATAAATGGAGTTGCTGCAGGATGCCATATTGCCATGTAGTGTCATAGGCTTTCTCTAAATCAAAGAATACACAGACAAGGTGTTGATGTTGTGCAAAGGCCTCACATGCAGCAGCTTCCAACCTGACCAGAGCATCTGTAGTGGAACGGTGTTTACGAAAGCCAGACTGGGACGGAGACAGAAAATCACCCCGTTCCAAGAAGTATACCAGTCTAACATTCACCATCTTTTCAAATAGTTTACAGAGACAGGAGGTCAAGACAATTGGTCGATAATTGAGGGCAACACCAGAGTCCTTGCCCCACTTGAGGAAAGGAAGAATGGTAGCAACCCTCCACCCAGAATGGAAGACACCCTCCAGCCAGATTCTGTTATATAAAGCTAAAAGAAATGAGATCGCCTCCTCACCCAAGTGTCGTAACATTGCATACGGGATGTTGTCTGGCCCAGGAGAAGTGTCGCAGCAGAGAGAGAGAGCAGAATGCAGGTCTTGCAGGGTGAATATATGGTTATAACTTTCACTCTCGTTCCCTGAAAAATCCAGGACAGTACGCTCCTTGGCTCTTAACTCATGCCTGACAGCCAGAGGTCAAGAGTCACGGCTGGAGACCTTTGCAAAAGCCTCCGCCATGGTATTGGCCACTGTCAAACCATCCATGATCTAAATTCCATTGACCTTAAGTACAGATGGAGAACTAGGAGAAAACTTCCCTGCCATCTTACGGAGTCTCCTGAACACTTGGGTGAGTGGAGTTTTAGTATTAATTGAAGACACATAGGCCTTCCAAGATGCACGTCGGGCCTCTTTTAAAACTCGTCTAGCTCGAGCCCTTGCCCGTCGGAAGTCCTCTAAAAGAGTTGGGTCCCCACGATTGCGACGAAGGCGAGAGAAAGCAGCACGCTTCTCCTGCACAGTAGTGGTGCAGACTGGTGACCACCAAGGGACAGGACGTTTGGGAAAGTAGCCAGAAGTTCTAGGGATAGAGTTGAGAGCAGCAGAGTGGAGCATATCAGTAAAATATGTCACAGCCTCGTCAGAGCTACCGAAATCGGCTACAGAAGAGACCGAAAAAGTTAGCTCTCTAAAAACTGCCAGTCAGCCTTCTCTAATTTCCACTTAGGAAGACGAGACTGTGGTTTGTACCTGTTACCTTCTAAAAGTATATTGAAATTGTCACTGACATTTAAGTCAGGCAACACTCTCCAAGTAAAATCCAACAGTGCACTGGGTGAGCAAATGGAAATGTCAATGGCGGTAAAAGTCCCAGTAGGGCTATTAAAATGTGTCACATCTCCCGTATTTAAAACCCCTAATCCCTCATCCTCAATAAAAGAAGCCAAAAAAAAAAACCCTGGGGTTGACTGAACTGTCACCCCACAGAGGATGACGACCATTAAAATCACCCAATAAAATAAAGGGAGATGGAAGGTCCCGTACAAGATGGTTGAGATCACCCCTCTCAACTGTAACACTGGGAGGAAGGTATAGACTGCACACAGTGTACGGACGGTCCATAAAAACCTTAACTGCAACAGCCTGGAGCGGAGTGTCAAGCTCCAGGCTCTTGCATGGAATATCTCGCCGAATTAGGATGGCAGAGCCACCATGATGACTCTGCCCTTCAAATGAATTGTAATAAAATGCTGAGTATGCTGGAGGACTGGCAGGAATGTAGTCCCCAAGCATTGGCTCTTGGAGAGAAACACATGCAGGAGAGAACCTAGGGAGAAGAACGCGCAGTTCCTCCCAAGAAGCACGCAAGCCACGGCAATTCCACTGAAGGACCTTGAATGGTGTTACTTTAGTACTGATTTTTGGGAAGCCTCACGGAGGTACTTCCCACTACCACCTCGACCTGAGGGTTTACTCAAACAATAAGATTTGTCTAATCCTGGGCCACTAGAAGAAGAGCGAACCCGAGGAGTAGTACTTGGGGCAGTAATTGGGACCCATAGATGAGTCCCTGAAGCATCTGATATGTTAGAAGAAGGTGAAGGTATATGAGCTGGGATATTCTTAGAAACAATTATATTGGTATTGTCCTGTACAACAGTGGTATCACTGACACAATCAGATACATCAACATCCATAATACAGGTGGAAGAATCAATACTCTGCTCAAGCGGAAGAGAAACTGAATCTTTTGAAGTCACAACATCCGAGGCATCCACATTCACTTCACGCCCCTTCGATGTTCCCAAAGGAAGCTTGCGAGGAGGAACTTCTATTGAATGAAGAGGTTCATCAAAGCCACGAGAACGCTTCTGGTGAAATTGAGAGGAAACTATGGATGAATCCATAGAGATGGTTGCCTTACAAGGAGGAACATCTATGGAGTCAAGTGCCTCAGAGGAACCACGAAGGCGTCTCTGTGGCAGTTTAGGTGACTTAAATTTCCTTTTTGGAGAGCGTGTGGCAGCGTGAACCTCTACCAATTGGACGTCTTTAGCTAATGTCTGAGAATTGTCATCAGTTGAAGGGTCACCAGAATGAGAGTCTGATACAGTTTCCAAGACAGAGAATCTATTATGTAGTGAAACATTAGAAACGCTCTCACTAGAGTAAAAAGGAAATGCTTCTTGAGAGAGTTGAGAGGGTGCTGCAACCGATTTAGGGCGAAGGGAGGAGGCGTATGTCTTCACACCACCATCCTTTTGTCGCCTGGCACTACCAATGCTGATGAATTGGGTGTTAGCCAAGTGGAGGATATCCTGCTCAAGGAGATACATCTTACATTGGTGAAAACGTAAGGGGTGAGCATCCCTGCAGAAGATGCAGTAACTCTTTGACTGAGACTCAGAAGTAGGATGTGAGTCAAGAGCAAAACAATTACCACACCGGGAACGGTTGTTGCAGTTCCTCCTCCCATGACCAAACTCATAACAGCAGAAATACTGTAAAGGATGCTACCTTGGATATGCAAGCCATAGAAAGTGAGGATGATCATATTTTTACTGCCTTTCATCTTTGTTACTCGTTGGACACTATATGGGCACATAGCAAAAATGTCCTCTTCTGAGAATTCATACAGGTCCTCCTTATATATATGCCCCTTGCTTTGGTGGACTCAAACATACCATCAGAAGGACAGGGGAGATTGAGGAGCATCATGGCCTGTGTAAGATCTTTGGCTCTGATTAAAACACCCTTACCATATTTTTGTTATGTGGGCTATCGGTAGTAATCTAATTTCTTTCTCCAGATATCTAGAAGCATGGATAAGGTTACCACGCCCCTCCCTGTAGTAAGCCACAAACCAAAAGTGTGTAGGAACCCGACGCTCCTTAGGTACACCCACCTATAAAAGCGCTATCGCCTCATCCGCAGAGTCATGAACCCCACAAGCTTCACAATTGGAAAATGTTGTTGTGTATGGTGTTTCGATTCACGAGTCATTAAACCCCAAACATCAAGAACTGTTTGGTGAGGCGACAGCGCTTTTGTAGGTGGGTGTACATGCTCTACAGAGTCATCGAAGATGTTAGGGCAGTAGTCATTGTCACTGTCAACTACATTTGTGGACCGCATCATCTAAACTTTGCAGTGAGTATCCCCCACAATCAGAGAACCTTTAGCCTCAAAAGCTGCTTTGGCAGCAGCATTTGTATTGAAAGTAATATAGTACCGATTAGATCTACTGTCACTGTCATAAGTGATTCGGATACGAAGAACCACTCCAAAACACTTAAAAATGGAGTGGATAGCGCCATAGGAAAGGGATGCAAGTACAATTGTCAACATTAACGTGTCCAAACCGCTAACAGGGTTCGTTGACACAACACCCGACCTGCTGTTTCTACTCTTATTTGCAGCCTTCTGCAAAAGTATTCAGATTATTACAAAGCGGCTGTCACGTGAGGGATAATGAGAGCCTTGATATTTGACACGATGATTATAAACTGTTAGGTAGATACGGGGGAAATGGAAATGTGTTATTGTTATCAACACTTGACACATGTAATATAAAGGTATTCACATTTGCTTCATTAAATAAAGAGCATTCTGGTTCATGATTCTTATTCAGTTATTGTGTAAGTATTTTTCAGCGTTTAGTGCTTGATAATAACCATTGAATATTAAAAGAAAAAAGTATACAATAATGTTACCTCAGTTGTTTTTGTGTTACATCATAATATGAAAAAGTTAATCTTACCTTTAATGATGTTAATAATTGACACGATTGTCAGTATATAAATAATTGATAACCGGGAGTGTTTTCGTACTTTTATTAAAGCTTCCACTCATTTTTCACCTCCCCAAGAATAATTTCTCACCTCTCTTGTATAGGCACACCCCTACCCTCCTTAAATCCCTCCTTACTTCTCCCTCCCACCAGTGATTGGTTCGTGCGAGCAGAGATCACAACTAGTGTTTCGAGGTTAATATCTCGGCCAACGTTGACAACGCTGGGTGGGCCTCACGGAAGTGTGACCAGCTGTACACTCGTGATACATAATTTCTGACCAGGGTGTTTTTTTTTTATTTTTTTATTATTAATTGCGCCGTAGCGTCAATCAACAGGCAGGCAACAATATATACGTGTAGGCGGGAACCATGAGAATCCAATGACTACAACCACACATACACACGCACACACACACATCACGAAAACATAACAGAATGGAGCACAAGCATACAGACAAATATTTACATTATGACCTATTTAAATCCACCAAAACGAGGGTGGCGTACCAGAAGTTCCTCCAGAACCTGATGGTTCAGCAGGTGTCGACAAACCACATCAAGTGGCAGGCCCCGGGGCAGCAAGTGTCGGACAGTGGGGCAGGCCAGGCAATAGTGCTCTATAGTGTTAACACGAGGCGCTCGACACAAGTAACACTCAGTGAAGGGAGGCTCACCCTGCATCCCAGCAACCTGCCACGGTAGCCGGTAGCCAAGCCTCAAACGAGCAGAGACTACATTGTGCCTCCGAACCATGAGGCCTCGACGACGGTAGGAAGATTTGTGACGGCAGACAGACTCGTAATTGGTGATGGAGATGCTGAAGGGCCTCGCTGCATCCCTGCGTCGCCGTACAGGGAGGAGAGCGGCGGAGCAGACTTTAGAGAGGTAACATGTCAGGGAGAGAGGACGTCCAACACCACGAGGAGGCAGATGTCAGGCTTCCTTTGCAAGTCTGTCAACTGTACCATTGTGACGTAAACCTACATGGGATGGCACCCATAAAAATTTGACAGTCAAGTTACGATGACGCAATAAGGCCAAAAACGATAAAATCTGCTGAATAACAGTAGAGTGTGTGGGCTGAACACTGGAGAGGGAATGAAGGGCAGGTTTGGAGTCACAAAAAATGGCAGCATTCACTCCACGTGGACAAACAAGACTAACAGCATCCAGAATGGCATACAGTTTACACAATGTTGAGCTAGAGTGATTACAGAGACGACGGCCAACCCAGCCCCCTGGAAGTGACACCATGTCAGGTGAGAAAACGGCACAACCTGCTGTACCATCCACTTGCAATGAGCCATCAGTGTAGAGGCAGTATGGATCTGTGATGGAGGACGTCACTATTTCTATTTGTTCCAGAACCAACTGCCGCTGTAGAGAAGGCAGTTACGACTTGGAAGTAGGTGTGAAGCTCACATCAGGTGTTGGTAGCATCCACGGAGGGGGCCCTGGGGGGACGTCTGCCACCATTATATCTATATTAAGACTACGGAGCATAGAGGAAACAGACCTTATAAGAGTACGTCCAGCAGGCAGTATGGGAGGGACCGGGTAGTTTGGTCAAAGAGAAGTCCTGACTAACTGAGACTAATGGGGTGAAAGATGTGGGAAATTGAGGCACTTGACAGTGAAGCAAGTAACACTAGAATAAATTCTCTCCACTAATGAGGGAAGACGCAACTCACGCTGCATGTTCACTATCCTGGTCGACATTGGACAGCCGAGAATTATTCTCATTGCTCTATTCTGAAATTTTTCTAAAGTTTCAAGAGTAGCCCTGGGAAGTTGAATCAGAGCAAGGGAGAGGTAATAAAAAACTGAACGGATAAAAGCAATATATATAGTCCTGGCTACAAGGATGGAGATGTCCGAGGAGTTGTTAGTGAGACATTGAAGTGGTGTAAGTCGGCGCTGGAGACGATCCAATAAGTCCTGGACAATAGGATGGTCTTGAGGTCTGGCAGGGATAATCGGCCAAATATTGACTGGCGCGCCCAGGTAGCAATACTGGGAACACATGGGAATGACAGTCCCTACAAAGGTGAACACTGGCCGAGCTTGAGGAAGGCGGCAGGTGAATATTGGGAAGACAATAATGCCACAGTGAGAGGAGGCCACAGAGAAGGAGTCAAGAAACCGCTGGAGATTCCTTGGTGAGGTAGAATGAACACAGATATCATCAGCATAGCAAGTAATTGTAGTTCCAGGTATATCAGGGAGAGAAGTAAGCAGCCAATGCATCAGAATATTAAATAACAATGGGCTGAGAACACCCCCTTGAGGCATACAAAGATGAAAACTGCGCAAAGTACTGAGCGCACCACTGAAAAACACACGGGAGGTCCTGTTACTCAGGTAGCCCCGAATCCACCGCTATAGATTACCCTTTATCTCAAAGTCAACCAGTTGATCCAAAATGACGTCTCTATTAGCAACATCGAAGGCACTTCGAAGGTCTATGAAGGCCACCACACTGTCCCTGGAAAGGCGAGAGTATAAGTCGACAAGGCAGTGGTGTGTGCTCCGCTGGGGAAGGAAACCAAACAGCCATGGAGAAAGGCGATCCTGCAGTCTGTACATGAGACGATTGAGTAAGATTCTCTCCATAACCTTACAAAAACAGGAAGTCAGGGAAATAGGCCTGAACTTCGCAGTGCCGGGCTTAGGGATGGGTATTATTGTGCTGCTGGTCCAGGCTCGTGGTACACAACCGTCACGAAGACAAAGATTGTACAGTAGAAGTAGAGGGTTCCCAGGAACTTGTTGAAGTAGGCGCAGCACAGCATAAGTAATACCATAATCACCAGGGAAAGAAGCTCTACCCCGAGAGAGAGCAGGTCGCAACTCTTCCTCAATTATCTCCTCTGCATCATCGTCATCATCTTGCAACAAAGCAGACATTAGACGTAGCCGATGGACAGCAGCACGGGAAGTGAGTGCATCTTGTACGCGGATGGGTAGACTGGCTGGGGTAGATTGTTCTGACCAGGCATCGACAAGTTGTTGAGCATAGTCGGCGGGAGTGTGATGACGAGCAGTGGCCGGTGTCTTTTTAACAACCCGACGGATGAGGTGCCACATAGAAGCCACACTTGTTTGCTGGTTGACGCTGTCCGCTGCCAAGACTCAGTGTGAGCACACTCCTGCAGGGCAACTAAAGCGTCCCTAGACATCTGGTAACGATGGAGCAGGTCAGGAGTTGGGATGGCTTGAAACAATAGGCCATCACGTTCAGCCTCCTCCTTTGCCTCCTGTATACGTGCTTCCAGCGTCCAGGAGTGGGCAGTATGGCGATGCTGGAGGTGTGGCCAGGAGACGTATAGCCTATAAAAGTCATGAGTAGCAGATACAAGATCAGAGTACAACTGTTCAGCTGATGATATGTCAAATGTAGGGAATACATGGGCCATGAATAAGATGCAAGTCTGGCAATATTTAGGGGGCACAGCAATACGCAAACGAGTGTCTGAAGCACTTGACCCAGCAGTTAGAGAATAATGAAACCGAAGAGCGATGTGATCAGAGAATAAGTCTGCATGGAGGAGCACAGGACCTGAGATGCTATCAGGCCAGACGAGAGGATGTAATCCAGAGTACGTCCCCGGCAATGATTGGCACCGCCAGTGTCAGATGATGCACTGTTGGAGAAGGAAGAGCCTCAAGAGTGAGTCTAGCTGGGGCAGAATAGACATTACATAGTTGTAGTACTCCATTCCCAGGTAGAACCTCAAATAGCTGAAAGGTCATGTCAGGATCAGTGGAGGTACGGAGAAGGCGATGTGGCAAGGAGCTATATATGTAAGTCAGGAGACCATTCCTTACCAGATGAACATATTGCACATAACCTGAGAGAGGAGGAGCTTGCCCAGCAACTAGCGGCCGTCCTGGAAATGCTTCCTGGAGAAAAATAACACTGGGATGATGACGAAAAACATAGGCCTTGAGTTGAGTGAGCTTAGCATAACTGGTGATACCACATACATTCCAGGAGATGACATCCAGCCGGCAATCACAAGCGAACTCTCTATTTGGAGGTAGAAGTCTGGTGAGTGGGGGCAGATGAGCGACCTGGAGAAGAAGATGGACCAGGAGAAGGGACTGACTCGAAAAGCTTTTCAAGGCGAGATGCAACAGTATCCATCTTTTTTGTAAGGGTAGTGACAGTTGAGATGATGGCCTGCTGAGCCTCGAACAAGGTGGAGAGTTTGGAGTCATTGGTAGCCTGCGCGGCAACCAGCCCATCAATCCTGGCTTCAAGGGCAGAAAAGCGGTTCTCGAGGGCCGTACATCGTGCCATGAGGGTAGCAACAGACTTGCGGGGGGCCAGGTCCGGAGGCGAAGCAGGGCTGGTAGGAGGAGCAGACTGGGGAGGTGGTGGTGGTGGTGGTGGAGAGGGAGCAATAGTAGTGACACGAGCCTGTGCCTGACGTCGAGTACATCCATGCCACACATTAACCCCTTGCTGAAGGCATCGTGGACACTTCTATCGAGACGTATCCTCAGGAGGTGGAGGCTCATAGGTAGAGGCAGCAGGACGTGATGGTTCGCCCCTTACAGGACACGTCTTGGAATCATGGTCGGCGGCACACCATGCACACTTCGGCCTAGCAGAACAGTACCGGAAGATATGCCCAACTCCCCAGCACCTGTAGCACCAAGGCTGGTCATTATGAAGTTTCCTCACCTCACACGGTGGAAGACAGGGGAGGAAATCAAAGGAATTCTCATTTGGAGGTGGATCGGGTTGACTCCAGACAACAACAATACAGCTAATGGGGGAACCATCTTGGAAAAAACGATGGGCAAAGTATACACCAGGGTATCCCTTAGCAAGTTTCGGGTAAACATGAATATGAAAACGGGTAAGGATGTAGCTGGGGAACTTACGAGGCCTCTCGGGTGAGTCTTCAAGAATGAGAGGCAGAGACAAAAATTCACCAGCTTTGACTCTATCAATGATGTCCTGACGCTTCCTAGAGATGTAGACAAACCGGGAGGTGACAGCAGCCATCTTCACTTCAGCCAGTTCACACTGCAGCTGGAAGGCCCTGTTGACATCAGACAACCAACGCAACTTTGTGTCCGTAGATGGGTTTCCAGAGAAGGAGAGCTTGACATAGGCCTTTCTTGGGGCAAAAGCAGGAAGGTTGGACGAGGGCAAGGAGTTGGTATACAAGGAAGAAATACCACGTTGAGGCAGAGAAGGTACGTCATGCACAGCTGAAGCACCCTTGGCAGTCTTGGCAGCCGGAGGCAAACAGTTCACACCATCGGAATCCTGCAAGGAGTCAGATGAGGCATCAACGGGTCGCTTGGTAGAGGTTGAGGAGGTGGAAGGCTACAACCTGAGCTGCGGAGTGTCCGAGGAGAGGGGGGGAGGGTTGCGAGAAGGCAGCTCAGGCTAGTGATCCTCGATAGGAGACTCATCCTCTTCCGACATGGCCAAGTCAGCCTCCAGGCAGGAAGCCACATCCGAATCCCCGCTCTCCATCTGGCCAGGCAAGGCCTAGATGGGAAGCAAACAACAACACGAACAGCTGAACACTCAATCAGCCAAGGACACACACAGACAATCACAACAATACAATACACAGAATCACAACAAACAAACAACACCAGCAACACCACATAAACAACAACACACAAACAAGAATTTACAAACAATACAAACAACAACACACAATCAAAAGTGTAAAAGCAACACAAAACAAGAATTCAGGCAGAGCGCCAGAAGAACTTCTACACACCAAGATGGTTGGGGCGAGACTCTGACCAGGGTGTGAGGAGCAGAGAGCTTCGAATCGCATGGTATTGCTCATTTCCCCATCCAGTACACCTATAGAGGCTGAGTTCGAATGCTGGGTAGCCTATGTGAAGTGCCTGACGTTCGTCTCTGGTCAGAAATTATGTATCACGAGTGTACAGTCTCCTCCACTGCTGAGTTCATCACTCCAGTGTTGTCAATGTGCGTAGAACACAAGGTGTGAACCTCCAGTGTTGTCGACTCTAGTATCCGAATCACATACAAGTATGATCCAGTGGAAGGTTGATTAACCATATAGGGTTAAGGGGTGGTGGGGGCTTGGGTGTGGCTTGGTGTTCTATGGAGGCAGGGTAAGGCTGGGACTGTAAGCAGTAATGCAGTCGTCTGATTCGTCTCGGTCAGGTGCTATTTATATGAATGTTCAATATAGGTCAAACATAATTTATAGTAACACATCGTGGAGTTATTATTTCATGTTCTACATCATAACGTTAATAATAGTTACTGCATGTAAGAATAATATATCTAGTGTGGAATTTGAGCATGTTACAGTGTTGCTATAACATTCCACCCCACCATTAGTCCTCACAAATATATATAGGCTCTTCCCTTCAAGCTAGTGATTGCAATATAGAAATTATTTTGTGGCGATAACATAGATTTGACAGTATCAACAATGTCCAACATTTGATAATCATAATGAAAATGGCGTACTGACAGTTGTCATTATTAGTTGTTTCTTGTTAATTCCGACCAAAGATAATTCACTATATATTTGTCAATACATAGTGAACCTCTCACAGCTTTTATTGTTCACATTACTCTGTGATCATAGAGGGATTAGTTGAAGATGGAAACATATCTCATATCATTGAGATGTTCGAAGCTTCATATGTGTCGGAGTTGATGAATACATTTGAGCTTCAAGGTGATGATTGATTTAGTGTATCCTTTTTTTTTAAATTGCGCCGTGGCATCAATCAAAGGACATACAACAAAACATAAGGGTAGGCGGGACCCATGAAAATCCATTGACTACAAACACATACACACACACACACACAAACATCACGAAAACAAAACAGTATGAAACACGAGAAAAGAGACAAATATTTACTTAAATCCACCAAAACGAGGGTGGCGTAATTAAATCCTCTAAAACCTTGTGGTTCAACAGGTCTCAACAAACCACATCAAGCGGCAGGCCTCGGGGCAGCAAGTGTCTGACCGCGGGGCAGGCCAGGCAACAGTGTTCTATAATGTTATCAAGAGGCGCTCGACACAAGCGACACTCAGTGAAGGGAGGCTCGCCCTCCATCCCAGCAACCTGCCACGGTGGCTGGTAGCCAAGCCTCAAATGCTTTCCCCTGCTTTGATTTAACTTCCTAGTGCTACTCTGGAAACTATAGAAAACTTTCAAAATGGAGCAATGAGAATAATTCTCGGCTGTCCAATGTCGACCAGGATAGTGAACATGCAGCGTGAGTTGCGTCTTGCCCATTAGTCGAGGGAATTTATTCTAATGTTACTTTCTTCACTGCCAATTGCCTCCACAATGCATAAACATCACAAACAACAATGCAGTCAGAGCGCCAGGAGAACGTCCACACTCCACCAAGATTGGAAGAAGATTTAGGGCTTTAGGCCTATCGACTCATGGTGTTGGTCATTAAGGCAGTCAAGTCTAGTTATTTCAACACATATTCCCCCAGCCTACAAGGTTGCTATCCTTAGTTTTACAGCCGGGTACCTACTTACTGCTAGGTGAACAGGGACATAGGGGGCTTTGAAAATTGTCCAACAATTCCACTGACCTAGGGATCGAACCTGGGATATCTCGCTTGGTTTGAGCGAGACTGAGTGTATAATAATAAAATTAAATAATTATAAAGTTAATATTCTGATATTTCACGTTGATACAGATTACCTTGCATCTTATTATGTGATTTGCAATACCTCATTTACACAGGACAACTTATTAGATTAAATCAATCATGTTTAGTCCATGACACTGTGATGCTAGTAAAAACCTATAACCGTAAGTGAACCTGGCTTAGCGAGTGCCACAACAGTGAAGGCTAATTAATGTGTATGGAGAGAGAGAGAGAGAGAGAGAGAGAGAGAGAGAGATGACCTCCAAGGCATTTGCGATTTTAACTTTGAGTGTGTTAATTTTGTTAGTATCCTCGCTCAATCCGTCTATACCCGCTTCGTAATATCAAAACTGAGTTCAATATGTAATGATAAAATTTGATAAAGGTTGGAGATTTTAAAATTCGTTGAAAAATATCAACAGTCATGACACTATTATCAATGTTCACAATGCTCGTAAAATGATGGAATTTGTTATAATTGAGAGAAAATACAGCCATCGTCATAATTACTAACTTGGGGGGACCAAACTATTGAAAATTTATTAGGCCTGATTTTGATGAGATATGTTCTTGGAACATATGGTGACGTTCTCAAACTCCACATTGTGTAGTAACTATCTTTAACGTTATGATGTAGAACATGAAATATTAATTAAAGCCACGATGTGCTACTGATCGCTGGTTTGTAATAAACATTCTTAGAGACATCTGGCTGAGATTATCTACTGCCTCACCAACCCAGCATTTCTTTACCGTCTGAGTGCATAGTATACTAATAACAAACAATAACAAAGGACTTTCTTTACCACCACATTCATGTGGTTTACCAATGTCATGTTTGTTATGTAACAGATTTTTATAGTCGACGTATAATATAGTACAGTCGCGAACCAAAGTTTCGTCATCCCCTTGGCTGGCAGAAAGGTGAAGTCAGTGTTAAAGATAGGCTGAACGATTGAACAAACTTCTGTATTGAGTTGGTAACGAGACAGTGCGAGATTCACTTTCCATAACTTTGGGTTTGTGGTATGTGGAAAGTGAACCTCACACTCTCGTTAACAACTCGATACACAAGTTTGTTCGATCGTTCAGCCTATTTTTAACACTGACTTCGCCTTCTTGCCATCCAAGGGGGTGGCAAAACTTTTGTTCGCGACTGTACATATTTACTGCTTACAGTTCTCACGTTAACTTGCCTCCGTGCAACACCACACCACTCCCAAGCCTATGCCCCTCCATTACCCTACCCCCACTAGCACTGGCATGTGTTTCAGATATAAGAGTCGAAACTGTTCGTTCACACCTTGTGAGGTACAGTCGCCAGCACTGCCGCGTGGTACAGGGGCTCACATGTTTAAAAGATTTAAGTGATTTAGTTCCTTAAGCAACAAAGTTCACTTCATTTGCTAGTGTATCGAGGATACTCCATCTCACACACGTGGATTGTTTCGAGCTAAATAATCACAGTGGTGCTACATCTCTGAATATGTGTGAGCCCCTGTCCACGCAGCAGTGCTGGCGAGTGTACAAACATTAACAACACTGGAATGATGAACGTGGCAGTGGAGGAGACTGTACAGCTATGGCTGAAAGTCCATGAGCAAGGAGTGATGTAAAGCCAGAGCCGATACTGGGCAGAGAACCCGAATTTACTAAGTTTCCACATCCCTCTGACAGTGGCAGCTCGCAGCTGAACGAATTGTTAGTAAGTTTGTTTTGGCACATTTTTTGTTCTTAGAATTAGAAGAAATAGCTGTACCCCCTGCTCATGGACTTTAGCCATGGCTGTAAATACATCCATAATATGGCATCAGATTTTTCTTCTTTGAGTACTTTTTTGAACAGAACAAACTGATTGCAAATTGGTTCGAAAGTTTTTATTTAATGGAATTTTTAAGAGTGAAATTCTTGTTTCAGAGAAAAACAAATTCAAAGTTTCATGCAATGGGATCCCCTATAAAAAATCTTTGGAATCACGCCTCCATCTTTTTTTTTTTTTTTTTTTTTTTTTGTAGAGAATTATCTTAAAATGAAAAGATTTGATGTTTTTTTTTTTATTGATTGTCATAAATTATGTTTTGTTCCTACTATTGCCACCCCACTCTTACCCATACAATCTTAGGGGAGAGCCTGGGAATCAGGGGGTTTTGGGTGGGGGAAAATGCATAAATGAGCATGTTTGACTTTTGTAGTGAATTCATGATCAGCCATAAATGTTGAAATATGAATATCCGAGCCAAGATTTGAAATTATGATCAGCCATAAATGTCAAAAATTGAAAATCCGAGCCAAGTTTTGAAATTATTTTTATAAATCAAGGGAAAAAATCACAAGATTTGGGAAAATATCCAAGATCTTAGGACTTTTGCACATTTTGAGAGGATATTGAATAAAATAGGGTCAATCAATTGATCATAAAAAAAACAATAAGGTAATGAATTTTTGAAATCACACTAACCAACCTGACCTGACCTAACCTAACCTAGACCGAGGTGTTCTTCGGCCCTAACCTTAATATTCTTCGAGCCTAACCATTCTCCGGCCCTAACTATGGCATTATCCGGCCCTAACTGTGGCATTCTCCAGCCCTAACTGTGGCATTCTCCGGCCTAAACTATGGCATTATCCTGCCCTAACTGTGGCATTCTCCAGCCCTAATGATGGCATTCTCCGGCCCTAACTGTGGCATTCTCCGGCCCTAACTGTGGTATTCTCCGGCTCTAGCTGTGGCATTCTCTGGCCTAAACTATGGCATTCTCCAGCCCTAACTGTGGTATTCTCCGGCCCTAACTGTGGCATTCTCTGGCCCTAACGATGGCATTCTCCGGCCCTAACTGTGGCATTCTCTGGCCCTAACTGTGGCATTCTCTGGCCCTAACTGTGGCATTCTCTGGCCCTAACGATGGCATTCTCCGGCCCTAACTGTGGCATTCTCTGGCCCTAATGATGGCATTCTCCGGCCCTAACTGTGGCATTCTCCGGTCCTGACTGTGGTATTCTCCGGCCCTAACTGTGGCATTCTCCGGCCCTAACGATGGCATTCTCCGGCCCAAACTGTGGCATTCTCCGGTCCTGACTGTGGTATTCTCCGGCCCTAACTGTGTCATTCTCCGGTCCTGACTGTGGTATTCTCCGGCCCTAACTGTGGCATTCTCCGGCTCTAACATCATAATTCGAGCAGACATATCCATGTTGAAACTTTCAAGGTCATAGCTGACTATGTGCAAAATGAAGTAATTGACAAACAGGAAATAATTCTAGCAACATCTCTGTTTGAGTTATATACAGGTGAATTCATTAACAAAGGTGGTTCTCAAAAAGACATAGATCGGTACACAGTTTATTCAATTATTTGTAAAATTAAGGAAACCTTTTCAAATACAATATGTGTAATCTTAATTAATAAGCGTGTTGGAAATGTTATCTACAGCTCGTCCAAATCTGAGTCATATGCAAGAGCTACATTTACTTCTGAGGACCAAACTTTCAAGAATAATGATCAAATACGAGGGGTTTCTATGTATCTACTTAGTCTTATTATGTCAATGCCTAAATCACAGACCACAAGTCCAACATCAGTTCATACCCTCAAAAAGACTTCCCCAAGACATCCTGAACCACTGAAGTTATTTTTTAGGACACTTTACTACAGTATTCTGTCTGAGAATAAGCTTAATTTGAATGAACGGCGAGTAATCTAAACAAATCCCCGATAGGTGATATAAAAGAGATAGAAATTCACTGTGGACGAAAAAGAAGATGATATGAAGGTTCGGAACGCCAAATTCCACCTTTCAAGGCAGATTTGAAAAGTGCGACTTTTAATTTTTCTCCAGCACAAAATGACTCCCATCATTGTAGTGAACAAAGCCTGTTAGGTTTCTTCTTGGTTGGACAGTCTCTATACAGACACTTACCACTATATCAGGGATTTTATTCCCAGTTTGTCATAGATGATTTGCCACAACAGTCTGCATGTTATATGGATCCTATTCCCATACCTCCCACCAGAAATGATGTAGTCAGAGAGACGATGATAAGATCTTTTAATGTGGCGAATGAAGTGAACCAGGCCTATGCCATAACAACATATGACCTAGCCAAAGCTTACTAAATTCAAGCAATTGAATCACCAGCATTTGACAGAGAGCTAATTTTACTTAGGAATTTTCATTTAGAAATGGCATTTTCTGGTGCACTGGGAACCTATATTCATGAATCTGGGGCCGAGTACATGCTTACTGAATGTGGCATCCTTGCTGAAGTATCCTTGACTGGATTTATTCAGGGTAAATTCTTCAACAGATGTGTTCGTGTTCATCAAATCCTTGCCTGTGTGACGGAAAGACTGCTGTTCCAGAAATATATGTGCACTATTTCTGAAGAATCCAGGACTGATTTGTCAAATCTACTTGAAAATGCGCCAGCTCAACCAAAGGATATCAAGGAGTATATTGAAGTACATAATATCTTCCATGAACAGCTGAAAGCTTACAACAGATTCTTGAAAGAAGTAATGGATGGAGAGCTTGGACCAACACCAGCGTACTGGAGTATATATATCTATATGGTAAACAGAGTTTCCATGCAGCTACAACAGGCTCTACACACAAATGATGTTGACCTCTATATCTCAATATTACCAACTGTAGTGGACATTTTCTCTGGGTTAAATCGACCCAATTATGCTCGCTGGGGATCTCATTTTTTTTGCAGAAACTTCAGTCCCTCGAACCTGACTGTCGTGAAATCCTTGATCTTGGTGCTTTCTCCATTCGCAGAACAGGCAACAACTATGCTAGAACAGCAGTTGACATGTGCTTGGAGCAAACTGTGAACAGGAATGCATCATCTCCACTGAAAGGTATTGTTGCCTTTCGGAACTCTGCAAGTACAGTTCGAAGATGGAGTTTGACAACAACACAGAGAGGACTGGCTGTTGCAGAATTAAAAAGTATGTTAAATATGGAAGAACATGTGCAGTCAGCTCTTCAACTTCGTCAATGGCGAATTAAAAAGACAATGAGAGTATTGGTGCCCTCAGTGCTGTACTGAAGGAAACTTGTAATCCCTTTGACGATACTTCCTGTACTTCCTCTGACCTCCTGAATATTGCGTCTGGAAAAGCTGCTGATGAAGAGACCAAAATTTATCTGCTTGAATCTCTTTCAAGAGGTCGTAACTGTAGGCTGATATTCCAACAAGAATGCAGTGATGATGAGTCAAGATTTTTGAAAACCATACCAAGAACAAAGGCTAAAAACTTTGCCATGGAAAATAAGATAAAACACGAAATCCAAGGTTCCTACAGTTCAGTTAGCTTCGGAAGGAGTTAAGAGATGTGTTTGCTCGTATAATTGTGGTTGCTTCCCGCCAGAATACGAGTGCAGCCGTGGATCTGAGGCACATTCTCTCCTTTTCTGTTACAGAAGTTCCGCTTTCATTGGCACACAGTGATGGATCCCCGCTAAAAATGAGAAGTCAGCATTACTACGGTTACTGGAAACACAACTGGACAACTCATTATCAACTGAAAGTGTAAGTCACCATGCTGTTGGAGCGACAGTCATAGATGGAGGCCTATTACTCCACACAGTCTTGCAGTACAAGAGTGGGTCCTATGGTGCAATAGCAAGGGAGCTGTTGATGAAAGTATGCTCATTTTCAGGGAAACAAATTCATGTTCTGTTTGACAAATATGTGACCCATCACTTAAAGGTAACGAAAGAAGGCTACGAGGGGCAGATGATACTAGGTATTCCTCGACAGAGAGGACCTAAGTTCTTGACAAATGGGAATTTCAAAGACGAACTGGCAAAATTCCTTTTAGTGGAATGGGGTAATCATCACTATGGTGAAATCATTGGAAGTAAGGTTTTAGTAGTGTCACATGGTGGCCACTGCTTACAGTATTTCTTTAACAACACTTTACAGCACATGGTAACTGATCAACCAGAAAATCTCCAAGGCGAACATGAGGAGGCAGATACACAACGCTACACTCGTCGAGTGAGGTCGTGTCTCGGCGCTCTGTAGCAGCCAGGGTCAGTCTGTTGACCTACCACCATCATACTTTCTTCAAGACCTTAAGGCAGTGATTTTATCAACATGTGTGTTCCAGTGCAGAGACAGATTCCTGTGCAGAGATACCGTCTCACTGACTTATACCAGCTAAAGTCGAGTGCCCACTCTCCTCCACCCCATACCATTATTCGGATGAAAGAACTGGGTATCTTCCACTACCGCGGCGGCAGGGGAGGTCGCCGTATTCCCAGGAAAATAACTACCATAATGACGGAGCGCTTACAAGGAAAGAAGAAAACACCAGTACAAGATAGAAAATGTAATAACGTTGAAGTACCACGACTATGGCACAACTTACCATCCCTACTGATGTCCAACGTCACTTCCTTATGTAACAAGGTGGAAGAGGTTAGTGTTACAGTGAAAACAGTGGATGCAGGCATCGTGGCTATCACAGAGGCGTGGCAAATTGTTCCCGAGATTTGTGCCATTGAAAATTACGAACTGTTTCACCATCTTAGAAAAGAAAGGAGAGGCGGTGGTGTGGTGGTGTACTGCCGTAGTGACCTTCTACCCTCACACCTTAATGTTAATGTGCCAGAGGGATTAGAAGTTCTGTGGGTACGGGTCACCCCTACATCTCACCCACGTCAACTCGCTTCCCTCATTGTTTGTGTGGTGTATCACCCTCCACGCTCCCCCACCGCTGATATGCTGGTCACCCACATCATAGACACCGCCGACTCCCTCAGATCCAGATTTCCCTGTTCTAAACTAGTGATTTGTGGTGACTTTAACGAACTGGATGTCAGTCACATTATGTAACACCTCAACCTAGCCCAGTTAGTAGACTTCCCTACGAATGGAAATACCACCCTAGACCTCATCATAACTGACATAGGTACCCACTACCTTCCCCCCCAACCACTACCTCCCATGGGGCGGAGTACACACCTATCTGTACTGTGGGCCCCAGCACCTACCACCTCACGGCCTCCAGCTGTCACTACTACATATAGACCCACTCCTGACTCTGCGATGCGACGTTTTGGACAATGGGTGACTCATCACCCTTGGACTGAGGTGCTGACAGTGGAAGATGTACAGTTAAAGTGGAATAATTATCAGGATACCATCACCACAGCCTACCATCACTTCTTCCCTGTTAAAACAATGAAAATTCACCCTGATGATGTGCCCTGGATTACGCCCAGGATAAAGAGATTGATCGAGCAGCGAAATAAAGCATACTACACTAACGAGCCCAGGTATAAAACATTAAGAAATCAGATTATCAGGGAAATAAAAGCAGCCAAGAAGACCTTCTATCCCAGGAAAGTGCACAGCCTTAAAGAAGTCAACATAGGACAATGGTACAGGACAGTAAAAGATATTTGTGGTCTAAACAGCAACCCCTCTTCTTTTCCCTTTGTTTCTCACTTATCAGGTGATGAAGCAGCTGAGACCATTAACACTCACTTTGCCAACATTTGTCAAACCCTCCCCAGTCTTGACCTCACTACCTTGCCTGCCTATCTGCCTTCTCCCTCACCCCCTCCCAGTGTTCAAACTTTTGAAATTGCCAACAAACTCCTTAAATTTAAATCTAAAAGATCCACCACCCCAGTCGACCTCCCAATAAAAATCTACAAGGAGTTTGCAATTGAACTTGCCACACCCCTCTGCTCTATTGTCAATGCCTCCCTAACTCAGTGTAAATGTCCCACTCAATGGAAAACAGCATACGTCACCCCCATCCCCAAGATACCCACCCCACAGTCCCCCAGTGACCTCAGGCCTATTGCCATTACCCCCATACCCAGCTTAATTTGTGAAGATTTTGTTTTTAATATGGCGTATGATAACATCAAAAATGTAATTGACCCAAGGCAGTTTGGCAACATGAGGAAATCTTCCACCTCCCATTATTTAGTTAGCATTTTGGATTTCTTGCATAGTGGCTTAGACAAACGCAAGACATCACTGGCTGTTGCCTTTGTTGATTTCAGGAAAGCTTTTGACCTTGTTGATCACTTCACAGTTATCAACAAAGCCATAGCACTTGGATTACCCCTCTACCTGGTATCATGGCTGTGTGATTTCCTGGCTGGACGTCAACAGGTAGTGAGGTACAGGGGTGCTGTCTCAGGGCCACAACCCCTCAGTTGTGGTGTTCCCCAGGGGAATAAGATGGGACCTCTGTGCTTTTTAATCCTGATCAACGACGCCCTAACCGATACCCCTGCCAGGTGGAAGTATGTGGATGACAGCACGGTGAGGATAACAGTGGATAACACCTCACCTGACTACACACCACTGCAAGGTATCCTGGACTTGCTGCAGACATGGACTACGGTCAACAAGGTCACCATCAACCATGATAAGACCGTAGTTATGCATTTCAACACCCGCCACCACCCAAGTACAACCACCATCATTGACTGTGGGTGACCATCCTCTCCAGTTAGTTCAGTCCACCAAACTCCTGGGTATCACCATCGACCACAAACTCAACTGGAAGGAACATGTAAAATAACACGGTCGAGTCAGCCTCGTACCGTCTCTACATGTTAAGACGACTGAGGTCACTTGGGACACCCATGTTAGAGCTCAGTACCATCTATAGCTCCTTCATACTACCCAAGCTTACCTATGCGTCACCAGCCTGGTCATCCTCTATTAACACCACCCAGAAACATCAACTGGAGAGAGTGCAGAAAAGGGCGTGTAGAATAATACTGGGTGGTGAGTACACAGGGTACAACAATGCTCTCTCCACCCTCAACATGTTATCCCTCAGTCAGCTCCACCATCAGACACTACTATCATTCGGCCAGGGACTACTACAACATCCACGTCACCGACACTTCCTTCCACCTACAATACCTCGTCCACCTCGTGCACTCCGTCACACCAACAAACTACAGCCTATAAGAGCCCGCACTGATAGATATAAGTACAGTGCCATCCCCACCATCGTACATCTACTCAACAACACCTAGTTTAATCAATATACTGCCTTATATCCTTGTATATATTTTATGTTTATTTCCATTCCTCTTATTTATATATGTACATCTATTCATAACTGTATATTTTCAGCTCCAGGCTGCCACTTTCATTAATAAAACCGTTTATTATTATTATTATTATTATTATTATTATTATTACATTAGTTGCCTTACATGCATCCACAATGGAAGGAAACATAATTGTAAGAGCATCAGATACAGATATTGTAGTAATTTTATTGAGTTTACTAGGAAGAATGACTGAGAAAGAGAGAAGAAAACGATGCATCACATTGGACTTTGGATGTGGAAACAGTCGCCGATATATGAACATCAGTATGCTGTTTTATGTTCTGGAAACAAAGAGAGTTGGAATAACAACTGCAATACCTGCATTTCACGCCTTTACTGGGTCAGATATTACAGCAGCATTTTACAGTATCTTGAAAAATGATGAAACAGGAAAGTTTATAAAAGTCTTTCAAGATCTCTCATCATCCTCAGATCCAGACTTTAAAATATTATATTCCTTTGTGTGTGCAATGTATGGCCATCCTCACCATATCTAAAAAAAAAAAAAAAAATGGAGTTTCTACATTAACTGGCAACTACCGCAGTATCCAGCACATTTTGAATGATGTGTCTGTCGGGGCTTTTCCACCCCTTAAAATGTCTGTCATTACCACCACAGTATTCTAGGATGTACACTGATTCTATAGCATAAAAATCACCTGGCATCTCCTATGTTGGATCTAGCTCCAATGTACCTCCACTGTTATGTATGTCTGTCAGTGTGTTTCCACCTACCAAAATGTCTGGCATAGTTCATTCTATAATCAGGAGACATCAAGCTTAAGTTTTGTATTGGTTTCATTCGGTATCTCACTAGTTGGATCTAGATCCAAATAATAACAACCAATTACTGTCGCTTGTTAAGTAAGCCACCAGTTAAATTCCGGCAGACGGTCAATTTTACAGTTTACAAGACTACAACTAAACTTTAATATGTGTTACAGATGGTATCTCTTTCGTTGTATCTCAGGGGTCTGGGCTGCCGTTCTATTATGGTCATCTCTGATTACACTAAACTAAAGCAGGTCAGGCAGACCAACACCCCTGGCCTAGAGTCTTGGCTTTACAGAATCCGTTCAACATTTTGTCCAGTTCTGCATTGAATTGGTAGGGATCCTAGTAATATCCGTCATTACCTACGGACTAGAGTCACCCCAACTATCACATACACACCTCTTAGTAAACACAAGGACTTACACAATTTTCCATACTAGAAACACTCTCAGAAGCCTCCAAGCAATTGCCTGCCCCTCCATTTCATGTTTACACTGATGGTTCCCTACTGGCGACTGGTAAAGCAGGGGCTGCCTGCATTGCATTCAACTCTGGCTCTCCCACCTTCTCAAAGTCTCATCGCCTCTGACTGGAGTAGCAGTACCCAGTGTAAATTGTCTGCCATAAATTCAGCTCTTGTCTACCTCACCAATGAAGGAATATCTGGTCTCATTATCAGCGACTCCAATTCGTAGTACTTCATCCAACCTCACGCCTCTCATCATCTCCTTACAACACCATCTCCATCTTGCCATCTCCCTTGGCCTTTGTGTCTCTTTCATCCCTGCTCATGCAGATAGACTTACCAAAACTGCCTGCCACCAGACCCAACCTACAGTAAAACTCCCAATCTCCAAGAGGATCTAGAACTTCGTAATGAAGCTGAACGGCATGACAGTTTCTTCATCCCTCACTATTACTGGTACCGTGCAGTGGGACACCTGTATATTGTACAGTAGTAGGAGTCACACCCTTACTCGCCGCTGTGAGGTAGCCGTTGCTTATATACGTATGGGATACCGCTCCAGATGAGATGTTGCTAGGCTGCCGATCGTAGATCAAACGATGTGCAAACTCTGTCAAGCTCCCAACTCTCGCACACTTAGACATTACGTCATGATTAAATTCTGTCCCTCATTTGACACATCAGACCCTCTCACCTATTTTCGTGATATCTTGGAAAACATTCTCAACACATTTCCCGAGTTTCTCAGCCCCAAGCATTGTCAATTTGTAATAATCACATTTAACTTGTATGTTAAGCTATCCCAAAGCTGGGAGAATATCATTCCCTCGGCTTTGGACTGACCATTATCGTATAATCTTTATTATTTACTATATCACTTCTTTTGGCAACATTATTGCTATCACTGCAGTTATATGTGTGCATGTCTATGTTTGTCTGTATGTTTGTATTTGAGAGTATATGTATGTGTGTGTGTGTCTGTGTTTGCATGTGTGCATATGTTATATGTTTATGTACAGTGGGCGGCGGGAGTGATGTCGCCTCGCCTACCCTGACTGGGCCCACGGTGTTAAGGGGACACTTCGAAAATTCGTCACTAATTTCAGTTTTCCGGTCGTCCTAACGTTAATAATTAAGCTATATCAATACGTTTTGTACATAATGAGCATGGGTATATGACGCTTCTGTACCAGTAATTTGATCGACATAGCTACAACACTTATTGCGCAATAGTGTTATAACTGCCGAATATGGACAGACAACGAAATTATGTAATGGCACAAGAAATATTGATAGTATGGCAATTTTCTTTTGGCTATAGATAATATACACCTCCAAGTACAAAACGTACTATTTTTATAAGCATAACTAAAACGACAAAGTTTTAATCACATAGCTTTTCAGTTAAAAAAACAAAAAAAAATACATTTTACACCACTTTAAATATTTGTCATAAATATATTTGGGGGAACTAATGCAATTCCTTAGTACCGTTGGTAGATCAGAGTGTTAAGCTCATTTTACAATAAAACATTTGGGAATCGCTGTACAGTATGTTATTATTATCATTATTTCATATTATTATTAATGTTTTCTTTGTTCTCTTTCATGATATTACTGCATTTGTTTACATATATATACTCTTATTAATTTCCCGCCATGTATCATATTACTTTATGGTTTTTTGCGGCAACGTTCCCCAGAGTGTTGGGGATTGTACTAAAAGTAAGTAAAGAACCAATAATTTATCTAGCAAACTTTCATCTACTTGATCAAGCCATTTTCTTCTTATATCATCCAGTGGAACATTAAGACTCTAAAAATTAGGTTCGTATTTGATGAAATATATACAAAAGTTATGAAAAGAATATCTCCCAGTATTGATATACCTACAATACACAAATGACAATATTTAATTGATAGGTAACTATACTCTCACTCAACCCATACAAATGATACATTGAGAACATCAATATATGTTTACAATAACGTAACATATGACCACCTAAATACCGAATTTCACCTTAAAATTAACCTTTTTAAACTATGCAATATACAAGGTGTTTCAATAATGCTCTACACAAATCATAGGACGTGTTCAGCAGATGAAAGTTCGCTGTCAGTTCTCTGAGTATTTATAATATTGGAATTGTTACACGTATGAAGTTATCGAAAGATATCTTGATATCCATACAGTTGTTTCCAGAATACTTAGAGTTCAAATAGTATATAATGAGTGGGACATGCTCAGGTAAACTAAAAATTACAAAGATGTTATCATTGTACAGTCTGTAAAAAAGTATTCAGAAGCTAGCGGGAAAATCATTGAGCCAGTTCGATTCGTGAAAGGCCAAAAATCATTAACAAGAATTGGGTCCAAAGGTTTACCTGTGTACACTATTTGTTTAATTATAATATATATTATTAAATTAAAATAGATAATCTTTTACAGCTCAAGTTAAAAAATTTATGAAACAAGTTCTTCGGCAGAGATATCATCAGTATTTCTGATAAATTTATCACAACAGATAACCACATATCCACGCCGGTTTAGTAAAAGGGTATTATGTCAGAAGAAGCCATGGTACAATCCTTAAAATTTGGTTCCATACATCCGTTGCAAAGGAAAAAGAAGTTTCTTACAGATACATGGTACTTGTGATAGGGGTTAGTATTGGTAAAAAAAAATATATTACCAATATTTAGTTCCCGATGACGAACAAAATCGGACAAAGAGGTACGCTTTGTTTATGTATTTTAAGGAAACAATATAAACTAATATCTTGGACACAGATACAATTAAGTTCTGCCTTGAGTTTCCTGAAAGAAAATATTAATTATATCTTCAGCTTTAGTGAGTTGTGGAAAAATATCATCTATTATTTCAGTAAATTTAGAGGAATCAGTTACAATTTGATCCCTTTTCTCTGTATACTCTTTCTTCTTAAATAAGGATATCTACGCCATTAAATTTTTCAAGTTTATAGTTCATGATTAAATCAACCGATCTAAATGGTTTTAGGATTAAAGTTGTTCAATGAGTATGTATATATGGTCATTTAGCTCAGTACCGGCAGACTTTGGGGAATTGTGGCAAAGTTGAAAATAAAATTAATATATTTTAAGTAATTTCCCCTAGAAATGAATAATATTTGAGAAAATAATGGTAAACAGAAATGGTGCACAACAGAGTTACCAGGACTGCTCTAAACACCGAACGTATGACGTAATTGTTACAGTGTGAAATCAAATACAAAAGTTGTACCAGGATTATCTACGTACATGTACTAAATGAATTCAGGTATGTATGTATGTATGTAAAAATTTATTAGAGAAAAATATGTTTTGCAATTGCCACTCCTGACAAAGAACGCAATGTTGAAGGAAATGTCTATGACAGGTGCCTGAACACGACTATGACGGCCGGTTAGGCAGTGATATCTTGGACTGACTGCTAATTTATTGTATATCACAATAAACATACAGTATATATTATTATCATCATTCGACCATAATTAGTGGACAGTACATTACCTAGGCTTAGGATTCGTTTATCCAACAGGAATTAATTCCCAAAGTTTGTATGAGGCGTTCAAAAACTATATATATATATATATATATATATATATATATATATATATATATATATATATATATATATATATATATATATATATATATATGCAAATAAATCACTTGGTGGCACGTGATCCAGGAATATGCATAAATCCACAAGGAAGGAAGAATAAACACGGAGTCCCAAGCGCTTTCGTGTATTCACATCTTCAGGGGAAATACAGAATGTAGAAGAATGGTTGCCGAGAGACACCTTATATACCGATACACTAAATAACTAACTGGCAACCTGAAGGTGTTGCCACTGCGAGTTCAAAGCAATATACACCCATATGGTGCTACAAGGATTTACCTGACATGACCTCTAAACCTAAGATTATCCTCAGTCATTAAGGAATAGCAGTTGGACTTATCTTATTAACAATCTTGTCTATGATGAAGCTATCCAACTTGTACATACCATTGTTTAAATTCATATTAATATTTTCTGTGTGTTTAATCAAACTTGACTCTATGATGTTTCTATTTACGGATGAATTACAAGACATGATTGACGAAGCATTATCCCAGTCAATACAATGATTATTGTCTCTCATATGAATAAATAAAGCATTAGATTCTTGTCCGGTCCTAACACTATATTTATGCTGTTTGACCCTGGTTGAAAGGTCTTTTCCAGTTTGGCCTATATAGAACATATTACATTCTTTACAAGGTACTTTGTAGATACACCCACATGAGGAATTGGGTGAATTTTTGATCAACATTTTCTTGACTGTGTTATCATTGCAAAAGGCAACATTAACATTCCATGTTCTTAGAAGATGAGGGATTTGGGCAAATTTATGACTGTAGGGTAATATCAGTAAGTTTTTATTGTCACGGGGTAGGGGAGGTTCAACCCTATAAAATGATGTTCTTGCCAATTTTAAGGCTTTATCCAAAAATGGTTTGGGGTATTTTAATTTTGCTCCAATGTCAGAGATAAATCCAAATTCCTCATCCATGAATTCAGGACTACATACACGTAGAGCACGTAAGTACATGGAAGAGAAAACAGACAGTTTGACTTTATCGTGGTGTGCAGAGTAAAAATGAATATATGACAAAACATTGGTTGGTTTCCTGTAAATGCTAAACTTAAAGGTGTTGCCTACCCTATGAATCAGGCAATCCAAAAATGGCAATTTTCCATCCTCCTCAATTTCAATGGTAAAATTAATGGAAGGGGCTAAGTTGTTAAGCAATGGCAGAAAGTTATCTAGATTTTCAGTACATGGCCAGAGGCAAAGTACGTCATCTACGTACCTGTACCATACCGCATTACTGGGTAAAATGTTATTAAGCAGTTTCTTCTCAAAAAACTCCATGTACAAATTACTCAAAACTGGGGAGAGTGGATTGCCCATTGCCATACCGAATTTCTGCTCAAAATATTCATCTTGAAAAACAAATTTGCAGTCTTTAATGCATAGCTTAATCAACTTTAAGATAGCATTTAAGATATATATATATATATATATATATATATATATATATATATATATATATATATATATATATATATATATATATATATATATATATATATATAATCAATGACTTGCTTTAGTACTCACGACTGATACACAGATGCTAAAGGTTGCTTGGTCAGTGCAAGTGTAGCACCTGATATGCTGTGCATCAACTCACTGAGGTTATGCTGTGTTTTATATGCTCGGAAATTATCAGGCATGCGTAGAGCCCATGGCCGCACTGTTTGAAATATCATTGTGTAGCGACGACAAATTTCACCTGACTGCTTGTAGGTAATACTGGCGTCTTTGCTGCCATACGTTTGGAGTGATAACAAAGAAATATTTCAACCAGTTCATAGGAGGATTAGAGATTGAGTCGTTTTACATTTTTGGTCTGCATTCTATTAACCCCTCCCTCCTAATAAAAAACATTTCATTGTCATGGATGTGAGTTATTGGATAATACAATAAAGATTACATTATATATTTGTACATTTTAATAAAGCTTGTTTTTGTTCATTCACTGCAAATATAAAACATGAATATACATCTATCGATATATTCAGGTACCTCTATCTATTGAGATATTTTGACGCAATGAATCTTGATAAAAAAAATCGCTATGTTTTTTTAATGTATTACTTAAAGGATATATTAGTACCATCAGTCAGAGCAGGTTTCTCAGTTGCATACGTGCTCTTGACCACTGTTCAAATTTTCCTGAACTCTTAAGGCATTGTACAACAAATTTCATTCTCACCTATCAAATAAAATATTTGGCCACCTGCATAGTACAAGAATATCCGTCCGGAAGCTTAGCATGACAGGCATAACTAAATACAGTTAATATAGTTTTCATTAGTTCATTAAATGCTTTGCATATATTATCAACTTTAGAGGTTTTAATTAAGTGAACTGCTCACTTCCACTACATGAATACTACATTCAGGGAGTGACTGAGTACCAACCCAGTTAAACTGTCCAACAAGACTTCTAAAACCTTGTTTAATTTGAAGATCTTGCATTTGTAATGTTCTTTATGTATAACTTCTGATGCAATGTAATGAATAATGTACCTAGTCTTATATCTAGTCCAAAATATTTAAATGTTTCTCAAGTATATTTGCCAACATTTAAACGATATCTATTAACTTTTTAAATAACTCGAAACTTGGAGTCTCCAGATCGTATCCAAATATAGTCGCTGATATGGACTGAGAACATTGTAGTGAGTTTGCTATCATGATTCCAGCAAAACACATATCCCAATTTCCATTATTCTGTTCCGACAAAAATAAATAAACAACCCTGAATATATCCCCCAAACCGAAAGCATTTTTATTAAGTTTCAATAAACATTATCAGGCACAGCGGCTTCCTTTGGTGGCTTATGAAGATATCTCTGTGATAAGCACTCCGTCATAAAAAAAGAGATAGATTTAAAATCAAGAGAGCTACATGTTCACATTAAGAAGTAAGCTAATCCAAAAATACACGAAGAGTACATTTTCCTGCTGTAGCTGAGATAGCTTGGGTTCAGGAATTATCAGAGTTTTGCTTAACTAGTGCAATTAAAAAATGACTAATCTAGTTTTAAAATAAATTATAGTTGTTATCTACGGTCTTCTTCTCTGTACACACCGGCTGCATGATAATGCCATGTGACCAGCGTCTCGTACTTCTGTATTTACATTAAAGTTTTTACAGTTACTCAAGCTCCATATATTTAGCCGTTTTCACACAGACTTTCCACTTTCTAAATCCTTTACTTTAAGTGGGGTTTGCTTGATTTAGGTTTCAGTAATTTAGGCATCATTGTTTGTTTCCTCTTTGATTCCTATACAGTCGGCGGCAGAAGTCCTGTCGCCTCACCTGCTTCACCGAGACGCACAGTGTTCATGGACTCGAGAAATGTGCACGCTATCTGCTCCTAATAATCTCGAGTCTATGAACATCGCGAGCCTCGGTGAAGCAGGTGAGGCGACAGGACTTTTGCCGCCGACCGTACATCTATTATTTCATGCTGATCCTGGTTTCATCTATTTTGCTCATCTTCATGAGTATCTTCCATTTCACAATTATTATGATGAATCTTAATTGATGTAGTTTTCTAAGGAATTGTAGATGTTAGTGAGTTGTCATCAGTAGTATCTACTTTATCAACTACATTATTACCTTTCGGTACTCTTGACGAATGCGTTCTGTAACATGGCTAAATTATTTTATGATTAGCACCTAGCCATCTCTACCTATTACTCTGTCTGGGGCCTTCCATGCTTTCAGGTCATCTTTCTTATGATACAGTTGCGGAAGGGAGTTTCTTTATCTGTCTGGCCTCCTCTATACCCTACCCTGCACGTTGGTGAAGTGATGGAAGAGAGGTTAACATATAACAACGGAGATAATTGGTCGGTGAGTTGCCAGGGAAGTTTAGTGATAATGTAACATTATATTCAGGCAAGAGATCATTGTAGTGAACAAAATTAAATATGTTTGTATATCACATATACAGTATATGAAGAAAAGTAGTGCACATTGTTAATGAGGAAAATGAATTATAACGCATACTGGGATATATCGTATGTTTGTTTTCAGTTGTGGCTGTCAGACATCAGCCAACTGATGGTGACGGGCAAGGATCTGTCAGGCATTGCTTCACGGCACTTGCTTTGATTCGTTTTAATGCTGCAAATATTCATTTCTACCCTTAGTAACCGAAATTTGTAATATATTTTTATATGATTATAGAAATATTTATAGATGAAATTTTGTGAAGTAGTTTTAGTGATTGTCAATTTTGTAATTGTGTTTTTATTCATGTTCAGTACGAATTTTAAGAAATAATTTTTAAATAGTGAGATGATATGCGTTGTTGCTTACAATACTACAACACTCCCAACTCAGTTAACAAAATTCAAAGTAGTGATAATCCTTGTCCATTGATATTCCCCACTATTGTATCCGAGCGTGCTTTGTAGGCGGAGTCGATGAAAGTTAGTGTGTACGTCACAAGAATTTGGCGACCTCGCCAGGATCTCTAAGCTTCCATGATACAAACGAAGAGAATTGGTTGGTAATTAATCTTTAAGATGTTTAATCGCTCGGGAACAGGACGTGCGCCATTTTCTTGCAAGACCTCCATCCAGAGAGAATGTGTGTGCTTAAAATAAACATGACTTGGTAATGGTAGCTCGTGAACTACAACTAGAATTCATGGTAGATGATGTTAAGGATGTAATTCTAAGCAGGGTGGGTAACAGGCTGTTTTATGGTGGCAATGGAGAAGGTGCAAATGATAGTTTTAACAATGCAGGCAAACGAGATATTATGACTGTTCAGCAGATGCAACATCAGCTTGAATTAGCAAAAGTGCAAGCAGAGTTACAGATGAGTTTGGCTAAGGAACAGACAGAACAGACAAGGATAAATCTGAAAGTAAGGAAGCTAGATATTAAGCGTTTGCTTAGGAAGTAGGAAAGAAATAAGCAATTTGACATGTCTCGTCAAAGGAGGTTAGTGCCTCCTTTTAATAAGTCTGATGTGACCGAGTATTTATTAACTTTTGAAAAAGTGGCAGAGAGTTTAAAGTGGACTAACGATTACAACGGTAATACTAACGATTAAAACGTATTAACGGGTAAAGCTCAGTTAGCTATGGCTCACTTTCATTCACTTGGTGCAGGACTGTTGATCATGACTGCACAAACATATCGCGTGTAGAACAAATTTGTTACTGTTGTAGGAAGTACGAACACTATTAACGTGACTGTTTTAAGAGAGGCAAGGATGTGAAAGTCAATAGGATAAAATATGTGAAAGAGTACAGGCATGCGAAACCAGTTTCTTTCATTGCTAAAATCGCCTTGAATGATAAGGATGTGGAATCTTGTGATAGTAATATTAAAGAAAAAGTAAATGGGAATGGGAACGCTAAAGAAACAATGAGGAATCGTGATTTTGCTGACTTCATTTCTGAAGGTGTTGTGCATATTGGTGATAAAATTGTACCGGTACCATCATTGGGCCATCAAGATTTTAAGAGATACAGGACCAGTGCAGTTCTTGAAGTTAAAGAATGTATTGGGTAATGTGACAAATATTGGTAAGACTTTTATATTACAGGGTGTAGGAGGTTTTATAACTATCCCTTTAACTTCCAAACAGCTTGACAGTGATCTAGTGTCGGGTAAAGTATTTGTTGGACTGGTGTATGAGTTGCCCCTGCAAGGAGTTGAGTAATTATTGGAAATGATCTTGCTGGAGACCAGGTGAGTCAAATGTCCCAGTAAATACAACTAATACTGAGAAATGTGCAATGATTAGAGCTACGTCGAAAAAGCATATTGAACATACATGTTTATCTAACAGTGAAGTTAATATTGATGTGCCGAAGAGAGGAATTGATGAGAATGTTATGGAGACAAACGTAGACTATACTCTGGCAGACAATGTTGTGGCTAAATTAAAGGGAGAGAATAATTTTAATTAAAATAACTGGAGAATTTGGTAAAACAGGTAAGTGAGGTAAACGAAGAGGCCTATGAGAATTATTATTTACGTAAAGATGTATTAATGAGAAGGTGGAAGCTTATAGATTTTGACGCAGGGAATTATATACCAAAACTGTACCGAAAGGAAATTTTGCAAATGGCTCATAATTCTGGTATTGCAGGACACCAAGGAGAGAGAAAAACCTTATCGTGTATCTGGAGTGTGGTAAACTGGCCTGGAATAAGAAGATATGAGGCAGAATATTGTAAGACCTATAATATTTGTCAATAGGTGGGTAAACCTAACCAAACTATACCTGTTGCTCCATTACTACCAATTCCATATTTCGGGGAGCCCTTTAGCAGAGTTCTCATCGACATAGTGGGACCACTTCCAACAAGATATCCTTAATTAACCTGTCCCTTTACGAAATATAATGCATAGAATGTTCTAAGAGAATTACTAGTATTTTTCACTAGATTTGGTTTTCCTAGAGATGATTCAGAGCTCAAACTTTCCAGCTAAAGTGTTCAGACAAATCCTAAAACAACTCAAAATTGTTCATCTAACATCCACTGCATATCATCCCTAAAGTCAAGGTGCAATTTAAAGATTTCGTCAAAAGCTGAAAAGCATGATCAGAAACTATTGTGAGGAACATGATAAGGATTGGGATAAGCGTTTAGCCTACTTGCTTTATGCAGTTTGAGTGACTCCCAAAGATTCACTAGCGTTTGCTCCACTTGAACTCCTGTTCGCACTTGATGTGAGAGGTCCACTGAACCTATAACTGAAGATATAAGCTACTACTATACGTTTCAGCGCCGGACAGACGGTGTTTTTCGTAAATATCTCTTAAACGAATCGTTGTATCAATATAATATTTCAGCACACTATCTTTAACAACCGGGCGTAATTTATGACTGACATACCATATTTCTATATGTGTTGTGTTAGGAGTTTACTGAGTGATATTAAGCCTAATCCAGTCATCATATCTAAGGCGTTATAGAGAATCGGACGAGTGTGGGGTACTCGTGTAACCCCTCTACCAACACCCCGAAATCCCCCCACACCATTCCTTCCTTCCCTACCCCAATATCTCATTATTCCCTTCCCCGTTTCACTCTTCACCCCCCTATTTACACCATCCACCTTCCATTTTTTATTTTTTTTATGACAGTATGTATATACGTATCGTTCATTAGTAATATTGTTTAATACAGTTACCGTTGTGTGTGGATATGAAACCCAGAGTGGGTCAAACGACCATTAAAGCAATAGCTAATCCCGTTGTTAATGGCCGTATAGCCGGATAATAACCCACGTGTCTAAGGCGACCACAAAAATTATTAATTTTGGTTTTGGGCAACTAAATATAATCGTTCATGGTTGCTTCATGTGTTCTTTACCTTTTTAAATAACCAATTTATGCCTTAATTGAATATTCACAGTCTCCCGTATCCCCTCCACCTCTCTCTGAGGTATGAGGTACCCCCCAATCCGAGGCTATGACTCAAGTAGTGACAGGGTAGAAATCATTGACTGCCGAGGCGCACCTATTAGCAACAATGTTGTCCATTTGCCCCCGTGGATGCAGGACAGCGTTTGTTCTTCGTCTTGCCACATTGTACAAACGTGAAAGCCAGTGATGATGAAGACGATGACGTTTTCCTTGACAGTGATTGTGAATAAATTTTGTTTTATCATGTTTGCATCATTAAATCCTACACTATATATATATATATATATATATATATATATATATATGTGTGTGTAATTTGGTGATAATATAAATATAAAAGGGACAAGTCAACAAAATAACATTATATTAACTGGACCAAGTTGACATTTTATAATGAATAGGTTCACAGTATCTAATAAATTTTCCTAGAAGGTCCAGACCACAGGTAATGCCAGTACATCGTGTTCAATTGCATGGTTGACCATAAGGACTGCAAACATGGACCTTCTACATACTACATGTATGTAAACATGCTGTTGTACAGTAATTATCAAAGTGAAATACGTCTTGCCTCCATAGAATTGTACTGTACCATACTCTTAGTTAATAATCATATCTATACATATACATCTACATAATATTCTAATATATAATACAGTTATGGAAGCAATGGGGAGGGACACGAGTGATGAGGGAGAAGAAGAGGAGGGAGGGGTGAGAAGGGGGGGATGTAGTTGTGGTTAGGAATGGTTTGGGAGGGTGTTGGGGGGGCCACACTTTCCTTCGAATGCGTCAATATGACTGACCAGCTTTGTGCTATTTTTCACGAGTAAACTCCTCGCATAACACATATAGGAATATGGTATGTCAGCCATAAATTACGCCCGGGTGTTAAAGATAGTGTGTTGAAATATTATATTGATACAACGATTCGTTTAGGAGATATTTGCGAAAAACAGCGTCTGTCCGGCGCTGAAACGGATAGTAGGTAAGGATAATGACATTGGATTGTTACAGTTTATCACCGAATTCAAGGAGAGGTTAAGGGAAAGTTGGAAGGTTGCAGGCGAGAACCTTATGAGAGCACAGGGTATGCAGAAGAGAAGGTATGATAGAAAGGTTATATCAGGAACTTTAACCCAGGAGATGAAGTGTTGTTGTTCTTGCTATTACCAATACAAGGTCTGTCCTTGAGTGCAAAGTTTGTTGTACCATATAAAATTGTAAAAAAGAAATCTGATGTAAACTATGTAATAGTAACTGTAATGTAAATGTAAATTATGCAATAGTAACTGTAATGTAAATGTAAATTATGCAATAGTAACTGTAATGTAAATATAAATGTAAATTATGTAATAGACGGAAAAAGGAGAGGATGTGTCATGTTAATTTATTAAAAGAATTTTGTCACAGAGAGAATGAAAAATTTAATGTCGTACTGAATGTTGTAAGAAAAGAGCTTGATTAAGGACAAGATGACTTTGATGTTAAGATTACAGGAGTTTGGGAGGATAATAAGGAAGTGTGGTTAGTATTAACAGACATAATTATTATCCCATCTAACAGCAGATAAGCATGATGAAATTGCTACTCTTCTCTCTCGTTAAAAAATGGTGTTCAGAGAGGAAGCGAACCTAGTGGCTAATAGAAGAAGTGCGGGTTTTGCTAGGTAAGGGTGGAATATCTAGGATATGTAATAGGACAGGGAGAAATGGCTCCACCAGAAGCCAATGTAAAGGCCATATGTGACATGACAATACCACAGTCTAAGAAAGAGGTTAGTAAACTTTTGGGTAAGATCGTATATTATAGAAATTTTATTGTATATTTTGCTGATGTTGTAGCCCCTTTAACAGACATGTTATAAAAGGAGAACAGGTATGAGTGGACAATGCAGTATGAAACAACCTTCGCCCAACTGAAAGCTATCTTATCAAACTCACCAATCTTTTCTGACTCCTAACTTTCGAAGGAGTTTTAAATTCTCTGAAGATGCAAGTAATTTGGGCAGTTTTACTGAAGGAGCCATATGACCTCGCTGTTGCGATGCCAAATATCAATCAATCAATCAATTATACTGCAGGATGATGATAATGACATTCAACATCCATGAAGCTATATTAGTAAGAAATTTAACGCTGCGCAAAGAAATTACTTAACTTTTGAGAGAGAGCTACTGTCACTCCTGTTTGGACTCTAACAGTTCCATGTGTATGTAGGTAATTCAAATCAAGTCATAACTGTGTATGCTCATCATCAGCCCTTAAAAAACCTTAATATGTTTATCAATAAGCTCGGCCAGTGTTCACCATTGGAGGGACTGTCATTCCCATGTGTTCTCAGTACCGCTACCTGGGCGCACCAGTCAATATTTGGCCGGTTATCTCTGCCAGACCTCAAGACCATCCCTTTGTCCAGGATTTGTTGGGTCGTCTCCAGCGCCGACTTACACCACTTCAATGGCTCACTAACAACTCCTCGGGAACTCCATCCCAGTAGCCAGGACCATCTATATTGCTTTTATCCGTTCAGTTGTTGATTACCTCTCCCCAGCTTTGATTCAACTTCCTAGGGCTACTCTGGAGTCTTTAGATAAATTTTAGAATAGATCGATGAGAATAATCTTGGCTGTCCAATCTCGACCAGAATTGTGAATATGCAGCGTGAGTTGCACCTTCTCCCATTAGTCGAGAGAATTTACTCTAATGTTACTTCCCTGTTGGGGGGTGTTGCCTGTAGTAGGCTAATGTGGGCAATACTGTAAGGGTTTTGGCGCACTTTTGGCTCCAGCCACTAGCTTTCAGTTCTTCAACTGTCCTTCCTTTCTTCCTATATTTCCTTTTTGCTTGCTGTCACTCCTGTTTCTAACCTTTTTCTGGCACTATATGACCTCGCTGTTGCGGCACCTAATATTAATCAATCAATCAATCTAATGTTACTTGCTTCACTGTCAAGTGCCTCCATTTCCCACATCTTTCACCCCATTACTCTCAGTTAGTCAGGATTTCTCTCAGACCAAACTCCCCTGTCCCCTCCCATACTGCCTGCTGGACGTACTCTTATAAGGTCTGTTTCCTCTATGCTCCGTAGTCTTAATATAGATATAATGGTGGCAGATGTCCCCCCAGGGCCCCCTCCGTGGATGCTACCAACACCTGATGTGAGCTTCACACCTACTTTCAAGTCGGAACTGCCTTCTCTACAGCGGCAGTTGGCTCTGGAACACATAGAAACAGTGACGTCCTCCATCACAGATCCATACTGCCTCTACACTGATGGCACATTGCAGGTGGATGGTACAGCAGGTTGTGCCGTTTTCTCACCTGACTTGGAGTCACCTCCAGGGGGCTGGGTTGGCCGTCGTCTCTGTAACCACTCTAGCTCAACATTGTGTTAACTGTATGCCATTCTGGATGCTGTTAGTCTTTTTGTCAACGTGGAGTGAATGCTGCCATTTTTTGTGACTCCAAACCTGCCCTTCATTCCCTCTCCAGTGTTCAGCCCACACACTCTACTGTTATTCAGCAGATTTTGTCGTTTATGGCCTAATTGCATCATCGTAACTTGACTGTCAAATTACTATGGGTTTACGTCACAATGGTACAGTTGACAGACTCGCAAAGGAAGCCTGCCATCTGCCTCCTCGTGGTGTTGGACGTTTTCTCTCCCTGACATGTTACCTCTCTAGAGTCTGCTCCGCTGCTCTCCTCTCTGTACAGCGACGCAGAGATGCAGAGAGGCGCTTCAGCATCTCCATCACCCATTACGAGTCTGTCTGCCGTCACAAATACTCCTATCGTCGTCGAGGCCTCATGGTTCGGAGGCACTATGTAGTCTCTGCTTGTTTGAGGCTTGGCTACCGGGCCACCGTGGCTGATAGCTGGGATGCAGGGTGAGCCTCCCTTCACTGAGTGTCGCTTGTGCCAAGCGCCTCGTGCTAACACTATAGAACACTATTGCCTCGCCTGCTCCACTATCTGACACTTGCTGCCCCGGGGCCTGCCGCTTGAAGTGGTTTGTCGACACCTGCTGAACCATCAGGTTTTAGAGGATCTTCTTTTACGCCACCCTCGTTTTGGTGGAAATAAGTAGGTCATAATGTATATATATGTCTGAATTCTCATGTTTCATTGTGTTATGTTTCCGTGATGTGTGTGAGTGTAGTCATTGGATTTTCATGGGTCCCGCCTATCCTTATGTTTTGTTGTCCGTCTTTTCATTGACGTCACGGCAAAATAATAATAAAAAAAAAAAATGTGTGTGTTTCACCTGGTCTTGATCACGTCCTGGACAACTGTTACCCAACTGTTTCTTGTCATAGTTTGGAGGATTCGAAAGTCCTCCAATTTTCACTCAAGTGAATCTCCCCTCAACTACATTACTCACATACTGCTAAACATGATATTAACAAACACGGAACGGCACATTAAAAAAAATATCACAATGATTATTGTAATTATAGATACGTTAAGTTACTATGGCAATTACTAAATTATTTTATCCATTAGCATGACTGTAATTACACAAATGTAGTTCTTCCACAGCAATGTTGATAAATACTATTATGAAAGGCTGGTGATTTATTAAACTATACAACTTCAAGGTATAGGGTAAAAACAGCTGGGAAGCCATACCTGTCTTGTGTAGGTTATCTTAACTGACACGTCAACACATTATCACGTTTCTACGGAGAAACCTCTTCCAATCTCCATGTTCCTCTAACTTACACTAATAGTGCCGCATAAATATTTATACGATGTCCAAGTAAAATATTACCAAATATTTTCACAAGGGTTATTGGTCATATCAATTTATGTTGTAGTTTGAAATTCATCTTCCATAATCTTCTACTGTAAGTTTTAGGACACATAACTCCTCCCTCTCTCTCTCTCTCAACCCTCATATCACACGACGCGATACCCTGCACGTGAGTCTACTGCTTTGCTTTGAACGATTCTGAATCTCAGAGATAATAGAGCGGCTGGGGAGGCGAGCGAACTTTTTTCATTGACTGTACAAGGCTTGATTGGCCGAACATGGGATTATTTATATATATATTAGTTAGCTTGATTGATTGATAGATGATACCATGGCATCTTATTTTAGTTCGAAGCCAAAGTCTAACTCATTTGTGTATGTTGTAGCATGTCAAAAAAAGGAAAGTGATCCATTAAGATACTGAGTTCACAGGTTTATGTTCAGTATTAAAAAAAAAAATCTAATATATTTTACCTACAATCATTGCCAGGGAGAACAACTGAAGCCATGATTCAAGTGTTCCAATAGAAATGTGATTGCAGCGATGATACAGGAAAAAAATAGAATGTAAAAGTTTCCTTCAAGATGCTGAAGAGTGAGGGGTACTCCTCCTTCTTTTTGCTGTATTATATTCTGTCCTCCTCTTGTCACCTTTTTCTCCTCCAGCTGCAAGTAATTATCACATTAAGTGGATCATGTACACCCGTGAACCAAGGTTTTGGCATCCCTCTGGCTGGCAGAAAGACGAAGCCTGGGTTGAAGATATGCTGGACGATCGGACAGCCTGGTAGCGAAACTGATGGTGAGGTTCACATTCCAATAACTCTAGTCTCAGAAACATTTAATATGAATTCATAACACCATTTTATAAAGCCACAGATCGGTCAGTTGAAGTAAAGGGGTGCTGATGCTGTAATAGTTATCATACTCGTCTAACAAAAGAGTTTTCCCGGGTTCGATTCCCGAGTCAGTGGAATTATTTGACAATTTTCCCAGCCTCCTATGTCCCTGTTCACCTAGCAGTAAGTAAGTACCCGGCTCTAAACGCAAGGATTGCAACCTTGTAGGCTGGGGGAAGATATGTTGATGTAACAAGACTGATGGCCTTACTTATTCTACCCATAATAATATACTTATCTATAATATAGATAATACTATACTTAACGGTTTATATACATTTTCTCAATAAAAGTTTCATAAACATACATACAGTCTATGCCTATGAAATACAAATGCACTCTATATCTTATGTCAAAATAGTCCCTTAATCTTATGCTCAAATTTTCCATTAGAGAGACAGCTCGTGGAATATTAACCTCAATAACAGTGTCGTTACCAACCTGATACATCAACTTGTCTGATCGTCCGGCCTATCTTCAGCCCTGATTTTGCCTTAACTTCAGTCAAGGGGGTACCGAAACTTTGGTTCGCATGTGTACATACATTGATTGTTCTATAGAACATTTTTATGGTACTCATAATTTTTTCATCAACAACATAAAATTACTTTGTTAGTTGTATATGAAATGGATTGTTACCAATCCATTGCAAAAACATATCCGTCAAAAAACATTAGTAAATGTTGTATAATTCATGGTATAACCAATATTCATTTCAATTTTTTGGTAAATACCTTGAGCCAGTAGTCAATGAAACCACCCTCCACAAGGCGTTGGATATCCCTGTCAAACAAAAACTTCCACGGTGTATATTTTGGAAAGTACCAAAATGCAAAGGTAGAGTACAGTCGCTCGTTCACTACATATGAGTCGTATACCTGAATAGAGAATGATAATAGGCTATATTACTTATCGTATTGGTCATATATATATAAATATATTTAATCACATAACATTATATATATATATATATATATATATATATATATATATATATATATATATATATATATATATATATATATATATATATATATATGTATATATATATATGTATATATATATATATATATATATATATATATATATATATATATATATATATATATATATATATATATATATATATATATATATATATATATATATATATATGGTAGGAAGAGACTGAAGACACCAGCCGAACAGGGCAGTAGTCCTACAGTGGACGCTGGACTGGTGATAGGGAGGGTTGGAACTCCCTTTTCACCTGTCTGTCCACCTTTGCTGATCTTTTTCGTGTCTCACATACACCAGGAATGTTACAACATATTCTCAAAGACATCACTCCAACTATTTACACAACACAACCAAGCACAAAACACACCACACCCTCTTGTCGAATTTAAAATAAATTAATGATGATGAATTTTTACAATGCCCTGGAGGCCCCTGGGGATGGGTCATTAAACTCCCCTCAGAATGACCTTTTTGTTGACGACTCCTCAAGATGTCCTGGACCATTGCCTGATATACTCGCTTTCAACTTTTGCAACATTCGTAGCCTTTCCTCCAACTTCTCTTCTATTGAACTACTCCTCTTCTCCGCTAAACCTTATCTTATCTTCCTCACCGAAACCCAGATCTCAGCATCAACCGACAGCATCCCCTACTCTGTTTCCTCTTACTTTCTCTATTCTCAGTTTCGAGCCAAATGTGGATGTTGCATGTACGTACGTAACGACCTCACTTGTTCTTGTATTCCCGAACTTGACTCTTCTGAATTCTCAACCCTTTGGCTTCGGGACACCTGTTACTCTCAAACTAAATGTATCTGTGCTGTATATTTCTCCCCTAAAACTACTGACTCCAAAATTCTTTGACTATCTTACCTCAAAAGTGGAGATCTCAATGTTCACAACCGCCTTTGGCTTTCATCTAATTCAGCACCATACCCGTATTCCAGACCACCTTGGAGATCAGCCCAATATCCTTGATTTATTCCTAACCTCTCATCCTTCTGCTTATAATGTTGAACTGTTCTCACCATTGGGCTCCTCCGATCACACACTTATATCAGTATCCTGTCCTATCGCTCCAGTATGACCTTTGGACCCTCCCAGGTGGCGGCGTCTGTGGCACTACAGCGCCGTCAACTGGGATGATCTAAGGCAGTATATACAAGATTTCCCATGGAATGACTTTTGTTTCTGTGGCCGGGGTACCTCTGAGAGTTCTGCACGCATCACAAAGGTGATCCTCTCAAGCATGGAGGCATACATTCCATATTCTTTCTCTCTTACTAATTCACGAAACTCTTGGTTTAATCACGCTTGGTCTAATGCTGTCCACAACAAGAAGAAAGCTTTCAGATGGTACTGATACCTTCAAACTGATGAATCTCATGCTCTGTATATATCTGTATATATAATTGTGCTAAATCTGTTCTCCGACTAGCCAAAAAATCCTTCATCCGTGCCAAGTGCAATGATCTTTCCAACTTTTACTCCACTAGCCAAAAATCTTTCCAGTAACTTTACTTCTTCCTCTTTCCCACCTCTCATCCTTCTTGATGGAAATATTGCCATCTCCTCACCATATAAAACTGAACTCTTCTCTCATACTTTTACCTGCAACTCCACTCTGGATGATTACGGCTCTGTTCCTCCATCTCCGCCCCCCTCTGACTTACTTATGCCTGTCATCAGAATCTCTTCATAGGAGGAAGTATTTTTTGCCCTCTCTGGCCTTGACACATGGAAGGCATACGAGCCTGACAGAATTCCCTCCTGTTGTTCTCAAGAACTGTGCTTCCGTGCTGACACCCTGCCTAGGCAAACTGTTTCGTCTTTGCTCTGATCCAACCTGTTCCGGAGAAAGGAGACCACTCCCAACCCTCCAACTATCGCCCCATTGCTTTGACCTCATGTCTTCGAATCTATTCTTTACTCCAAAATTCAAAAACACCTTACTCGTCACGATCTTTTTTCTGATTGTCAATATGGTATCTGTCAGGGAGGCTCTACTGGTGATCTTCTATCCCTACTTTCTGATTCATGGTCATCCTCTATTCGGAACTTCGGTGAAACTTTTACTGTTGCGTTAGACATATCGAAAACTTTTGATCAAGTCTGGCACAAAGCTTTTAATTTCCAAACTGCCCTCATTCTGTTTCTACCCCTCCCTCTGCTCCTTTATCTCTGATCTCCTTTCAAGCCGGTCTATAGCTGCTGTTGTAGATGGTCACTGTTCTTCTTCTAAGTCCGTCAATAGTGGTATTCCTCAGGGTTCTGTCCTATCACCTACTCTTTCTCCTTTTCATTAATGATATCAGCTGTACTGATGATTCCACCCTACACTACTCCACCCAGTTTGACATCCACACTTCCAAGCAGCTTCTCTCTACATCAGGTAATGATGCAGTAGCACGCCTTACTTCTGATCAATCCCTCATTTCAGACTGGGGCAGAGAGAACCTCGTGGTTTTCAATGCCTCTAAAATACAGTTCCATCATCTTTCAACTCGTACTAATCTTCCAAATGATTATCCTCTCTTCTTCAACGATACACAACTTGATCTTTCTTCTTGCCTTAATATTCTTGGAGTATGTTCTTGTCACAACCTCTCTTGGAGAGATCATAATACCTCTCTTGCTAAAACCGCCTCAAAGAAGTTATGTGTGTTGCGCAGATTCCGTGAATACTTCACTCCGCACAGTTGTTGTCTCCGTACAGGGGTCTCATATGCCCCTATGTGGAGTATGGCTCTCATGTGTGAGGTGGCTCAACCTTCACAACACTCCTGGACAAGGTGGAATCAAAGGCCTTTCGTCGCATCAACTCTCCTTCTCTTACTGATTCACTACAACCTCTCTTCGCCGAAATGTTGCATCACTTTCTCTGTTCTATCGCTATGTCCCAGGACATTGCTCATCTGAGCTCTCTCAATGTATGCTTCCTTCCCTCAGGAGAGCATGCAACACTTGCCAAGCCTCTCGTTCTCACCCCTTTTCTGTCCAACTCCCTAATGCAAGAGTTAACTGGTACTCTCAGTTTTTCGTATACACAATTGATCAACTCTGGAAAACTACCTTCATCCATCTTTCCACCTTACTACGTCTTATGCTCCTTCAAACGCAATGTGTCTAGGCATCTAGAACGAAACTGGATATGATTTTGGACTACTTCTTTGATTTTATAGATGAGAACGACTTGCCGGATTCAAGCCTTTGGTCCTCATTTCATTTTGATATACATAAAAAAAGTATATATATATATATATATATATATATATATATATATATATATATATATATATATATATATATATATATATATATATATATATATATATATATATATATATATATATATATATATATATATATATGATATAATCGGCCATAATCGGATGGCTCTGGATACATATTGTCTCCATATCATATTACGTACGGTAAGACATATTTACCTTACGATATGGCAACTAACAAACAACTGTGAGGATAAGATAATCTTGATCACTCTAATAATAGATATTTCCTTAAAGAACTCCAATAAACAAGAGTATTGTAAGGACCTGTTCCACTAAGCTCTACATAATGGTCTAAGTGCAGATACACCTTCTATGGACTGTGTTCTGTAGTTGCGTGAGTGTTTGCCCGTGGTCATTAGATCTTCAAGAATTCTGTCTAATCTTATAATTATTTTGTTTCCCATCAATTGTTTGACGCCATTGCGCGCAAAAAAAAAAAACATACACACAAGCACACACACAATGGAGTAATTTCTATCCAGCTGGTTATGGGAGTGGGGCATAGTGGGTCTGGTGGAGGGAGGAGGGAAATGATGTAAAAAAGAAATGCGCCAACAACCATGACTGGCTGAATTGGAAGGTAGTAAGTTTTGGAAGGTATTACGTTATCGCGACGATTTAAGGTTGATATTGGGTGAATTTTATTAATCGTGATTCCATTTCATCACACAGATTTTTTGCGAGAAGGTTTTCTTGTTAAACTTGCATATAGTCAATACCGTAATTCCCTGTTGAGGATCATGGGAGAATCATGTTTGTATGGTGCAGATACGAATTTGTTTATGAATAGGTCATGGCATACAATTATTAGGCAATATTTTACGCACATTTACATGACAAGATATGTAGCTTATATTGATCGGAGAGTATAATTGAAGCTAGAATAATGAAATTAATTACAGCACTGGTTCTATACTTATAAGAGGGAGAGACAGTATACAATATTATTCATTTTAACCTCACTAACTGTTTTATTTGAAAGGTAAAAGGTGTCTTGAGATAATCACATTTACTATATGTTAAAATTGAAGATGAAGTAATTTGTTCCAAAACAATGTATTGTTCTACATTAGTACTCTTAATTCATGAAAAATTAAGGAAACAAATTGAAACCGATGTAACATATATTTTTCGCATGTCACCAGATTTGTTAGGTGTGGTCGTTACTGTAGTCATACAGTACGGTACTCTTCCAATACCATTATGAATCGAAGATGTCCTATGAAAGAAACTCCCATGCGGTCATAATTCGAACAACTTTGGCATATCTACAATGAACTCTTCGGTTCATGGTCTTGTTTTAGCCAGGGTTGTTCTAAAGGGGCACTGTTCTATTGTGAAGTCAAACTTGACACAGCGTACCACTTTCCCGATAAGTTCACTGAATTCGACTGTAGCACAAACTGTAATGAAAGTTTTTTTTTTTTTTTTTTTTTTTTTTTTTAATTAATTGCGCCGTAGCGTCAATCAACAGGCAGGCAACAATACATACAGGTAGGCGGGACTCATGAGAATACAATGACTACAACCACACACACACACGCACACACACACACACACCACACACACACATCACGAAAACATAACAGAATGGAGCACAAGTATACAGACAAATATTACATTATGACCTACTTAAATCCACCAAAACGAGGGTGGCGTACCAGAAGTTCCTCCAGAACCTGGTGGTTCAGCAGGTGTCGACAAACCACATCTAGTGGCAGGCCCCGGGGCAGCAAGTGTCGGACAGTGGGGCAGGCCAGGCAATAGTGCTCCACAGTGTTAGCACGAGGCGCTCGACACAAGCGACACTCAGTGAAGGGAGGCTCACCCTGCATTCCAGCAACCTGCCACGGTGGCCGGTAGCCAAGCCTCAAACGAGCAGAGACTACATTGTGCCTCCGAACCATGAGGCCTCGACGACGGTAGGAATATTTGTGACGGCAGACAGACTCATAATGTGTGATGGAGATGCTGAAGGGCCTCTCTGCATCCCTGCGTCGCCGCACAGGGAGGAGAGCGGCGGAGCAGACTTTAGAGAGGTAACATGTCAGGGAGAGAGGACGTCCAACACCACAAGGAGGCAGATGGCAGGCTTCCTTTGCGAGTCTGTCAACTGTACCATTGTGACGTAAACCTACATGGGATGGCACCCATAAAAATTTGACAGTCAAGTTACGATGACGCAATAAAGACAAAAACGATAAAATCTGCTGAACAACAGTAGAGTGTGTGGGCTGAACACTAGAGAGAGAATGAAGGGCAGGTCTGGAGTCACAAAAAATGGCAGCATTCACTCCACGTTGACAAACAAGACTAACAGCATCCAGAATGGCATACAGTTCACACAATGTTGAGCTAGAGTGGTTACAGAGACGACGGCCAACCCAGCCCCCTGGAGGTGACTCCATGTCAGGTGAGAAAACGGCACAACCTGCTGCACCATCCACTTGCAATGAGCCATCAGTGTAGAGGCAGTATGGATCTGTGATGGAGGACGTCACTGTTTCTATGTGTTCCAGAGCCAACTGCCGCTGTAGAGAAGGCAGTTCCGACTTGAAAGTAGGTGTGAAGCTCACATCAGGTGTTGGTAGCATCCACGGAGGGGGTCCTGGGGGGACGTCGGCCACCATTATATCTATATTAAGACTACGGGTCATAGAGGAAACAGACCTTATAAGAGTACGTCCAGCAGGCAGTATGGGAGGGACCGGGTAGTTTGGTCTGAGGGAAGTCCTGACTAACTGAGAGTAATGGGGTGAAAGATGTGGGAAATGGAGGCACTTGACAGTGAAGCAAGTAACATTAGAATAAATTCTCTCCACTAACGGGGGAAGATGCAACTCACGCTGCACGTTCACTATCCTGGTCGACATTGGACAACCGAGAATTATTCTCATTGCTCTATTCTGAAACTTTTCTAAAGTTTCCAGAGTAGCCCTAGGAAGTTGAATCAGAGCAGGGGAGAGGTAATCAACAACTGAACGGATAAAAGCAATATAGATAGTCCTGGCTACTGGGATGGAGATGCCCCAGGAGTTGTTAGTGAGCCATTGAAGTGGCGTAAGTCGGCGCTGGAGACGACCCAATAAGTCCTGGACAATGGGATGGTCTTGAGGTCTGGCAGGGACAATTGGCCAAATATTGACTGGTGCGCCCAGGTAGCGATACTGGGAACACATGGGAATGACAGTCCCTCCAATGGTGAACACTGGCCGAGCTTGAGGAAGGCGGCAGGTGAATATTCTGCTCTTATCTGGGGAGACAATAATGCCACAGTGAGAGGAGGACACAGAGAAGGAGTCAAGAAACCGCTGGAGATCCCTTGGTGAGGTAGAATGAACACAGATATCATCAGCATAGCACGTAATTGTAGTTCCAGGTATATCAGGGAGAGAAGTGAGCAGCCGATGCATCAGAATATTAAATAACAACGGGCTGAGAACACCCCCTTGAGGCGTACCAAGATGAAAACTGCGCAAAGGACTGAGCACACCACTGAAAAACACACGGGAGGTCCTGTTACTCAGGTAGCCCCGAATCCACCGTAATAGATTACCCTTTATCCCAAAGTCAACCAGTTGATCCAAAATGACGTCTCTATTAGCAACATCGAAGGCACTTCGAAGGTCAATGAAGGCCACCACACTGTCCCTGTTAAGGCGAGTGTACAGGTCGACTAGGCAGTGGTGTGTGCTCCGCTGGGGAAGGAAACCAAACAGCCATGGAGAAAGGCGATCTTGCAGTCTGTACATGAGACGATTGAGTAAGATTCTCTCCATAACTTTACAAAAACAGGAAGTCAGGGAAATAGGCCTGAACTTCGCAGTGCCGGGCTTAGGGATGGGTATTATTGTGCTGCTGGTCCAGGCTCGTGGTACACAACCATCACGAAGACAAAGATTGTACAGTAGAAGTAGAGGGTTCCCAGGAACTGGTTGAAGTAGGCGCAGCACAGCATAAGTAATACCATCATCACCAGGGGAAGAAGCTCTACCCCGAGAGAGAGCACGTCGCAACTCCTCCTCTGTTATCACCTCTGCATCATCGTCATCATCTTGCAACAGAGCAGACATTAGACATAGCCGATGGACAGCAGCAAGGGAAGTGAGTGCATCTTGTATGTGGATGGGTAGACTGGCTGAGGTAGATTGTTCTGACCAGGCATCGACAAGTTGTTGGGCATAGTCGGCAGGAGTGTGATGACGAGCAGTGGCCGGTGTATTTTTAACAACCCGACGGATGAGGTGCCACATAGAAGCCACACTTGTTTGCTGGTTGATGCTGTCCGTGAACCGCTGCCAAGACTCAGTGTGAGCACACTCCTGCAGGGCAACTAAAGCATCCCTAGACATCTGGTAACGATGGAGCAGGTCAGGGGTTGGGTTGGCTTGAAACAATAGGCCATCACGTTCAGCCTCCTCCTTTGCCTCCTGTATACGTGCATCCAGCGTCCAGGAGTGGGCAGTATGGCGATGCTGGAGGTGTGGCCGGGAGACGTATAGCCTATAAAAGTCATGAGTAGCAGATACAAGATCAGAGTACAACTGTTCAGCTGATGATATGTCAAATGTAGGGAATACATGGGCCATGAATAAGATGTAAGTCGGGCAATATTTAGGGGGCACAGCAATACGCAAACGAGTGGCTGAAGCACTTGACCCAGCAGTTAGAGAATAATGAAACCGAAGAGCGATGTGATCAGAGAATAAGTCTGGCACGGAGGAGCACAGGACCCGAGATGCTATCAGGCCAGACGAGAGGATGTAATCCAGAGTACCTCCCAGGCAATGAGTGGCACCGCCAGTGTCCCAGCGTGTCAGATGATGCTTGCTGATGTATGAAAGGAGACGAACACCATTACGATTAATAGAGCCAGAACCATCACCCAAATCAGAATGCCGAGCATTAAAATCTCCCATATAAACCATACCACGCACTGTTGGAGAAGGAAGAGCCTCAAGAGTGAGTCTAGCTGGGGCAGAATAGACATTACATAGTTGGAGTACTCCATTCCCAGGTAGAACCTCAAATAGCTGAAAGGTCATGTCAGGATCAGTGGAGGTACGGAGAAGGCGATGTGGCAAGGAGCTATGTATGTAAGTCAGGAGACCATTCCTTACCAGATGAACATATGGCACATAACCTGAGAGAGGAGGAGCTTGCCCAGCAGCGAGTGGCCGTCCTGGAAATGCTTCCTGGAGAAAAATAATACTGAGATGATGACGAAAAACTCAGGCCTTAAGTTGAGTGAGCTTAGCATAACTGGTGATACCACATACATTCCAGGAGATGACATCAAGCCGGCAATCACTAGCGAACTCTGTATTTGGAGGTAGAAGTCCGGTGAGTGGGGGCAGATGAGCGACCTGGAGAAGAAGATGGACCAGGAGAAGGGACTGACTCGAAAAGCTTTTCAAGGCGAGATGCAACAGTATCCATCTTTTCGGTAAGGGTAGTGACAGTTGAGATGATGGCCTGCTGAGCCTCGACCAAGGTGGAGAGTTTGGAGTCATTGGCAGCCTGCGCAGCAACTAGCCCATCAATCCTGGCTTCAAGGGCAGAAAAGCGGTTCTCGAGAGCCGTACATCGTGCCATGAGGGTAGCAACAGACTTGCGAAGGGCCATGTCTGGAGGTGAGGCAGGGCTGGTAGGAGGAGCAGACTGGGGAGGTGGTGGTGGTGGCGGTGGTGGAGGCGGAGCAATAGTAGTGACACGAGCCTGGACCTGACGTCGGGTACATCCATGCCACACGTTAACCCCTGGCTGAAGGCATCGTGGACACTTCCATCGAGACGTATCCTCAGGAGGTGAAGGCTCAGAGGTGGAGGCAGCAGGACGTGATGGTTCGCCCCTGACAGGACACGTCTTGGAATCATGGTCGGCAGCACACCATGCACACTTCGGCCTGGCAGAACAATACCGGGAGATATGCCCCACACCCCAGCACCTGTAGCACCAAGGCTGGTCATTATGAAGTTTCCTCACCTCACACGGTGGAAGACAAGGGAGGAAATCAAAGGAAATCTCATTTGGAGGTGGATCAGGTTGACTCCAGACAACAACAATGCGGTTAATGGGGGAACCATCTTTGCTAAAACGACGGGCAAAGTACACACCAGGGTATCCCTTAGCAAGTTTCGGGTCAACATCAATAGGAAAACGGGTAAGGATGTAGCTGGGGAACTTACGAGGCCTCTCGGGTGAGTCTTCAAGAATGAGAGGCAGAGACAAAAATTCACCAGCCTTCACTCTATCAATGATATCCTGACTCTTCCTAGAGATGTAGACAAACCGGGAGGTGACAGCAGCCATCTTCACTTCAGCCAGTTCACGCTGCAGCTGGAAGGCCCTGTTGACATCAGACAACCAACGCAACTTTGTGTCCGTAGATGGGTTCCCAGAGAAGGAGAGCTTGACATAGGCATTTCTTGGGGCAAAAGCAGGAAGGTTGGTCGAGGGCAAGGAGTTGGTATACAAGGAAGAAACACCACGTTGAGGCAGAGAAGGTACGTCATGCACAGCTGAAGCACCCTTGGCAGTCTTGGCAGCCGGAGGCAAACAGTCCACACCATCGGAATCCTGCAAGGAGTCGGACCAGGCATCAACGGGTCGCTTGGTAGAGGTTGAAGAGGTGGAAGGCTGCAACCTGAGCTGCTGAGTGACCGAGGAGAGGGGGGGGGGGTTGCGAGAAGGCAGCTCAGGCCAGTGATCCTCGATAGGAGACTCATCCTCCTCCGACATGGCCAAGTCGGCCTCGAGGCAGGAAGCCACATCCGAATCCGCGCTCTCCATTAGGCCAGGCAAGGCCTAGATGGGAAGCGAACAACTGAACACACACAAACACACGAACATACACACACAGAACCACAATAAAAAAAAATAAACCACAAACAACAATACCACAAACAGCAAAACCACAAAAAAAAAACGAGATAGAAAATATAAACAACCCCTATAACACCACAGACACAACAACACACAAACAAGAACGTTGAAACAAGACAAACAACAACACAGGCAGAGCGCCAGGAACACGTCTTCACTCCTGGAAGGTTGGGGTGAGACGTAATGAAAGGTGAAGCTCAGAGTGTGCTTCACACTCATTCACAGAATATCATCTTCAACAGGGATTATCTCTGTGAGTAGGTCAGTGCCAGCTATGAGAAAATGCAACAGCAACCATCTTGATATGCACACTATTGATGCAGCAAGGAAAATCAGTATTTGCATCACCCATTACTCATTTTATTACTACCAGGCCTCAGTGATGGCTTCAAATCCAATTCAGTGCCCCTTTAGCTCCTCGTACAGCTGGGGTACCTTTGAGAGAGATGTTCGCAAGCGACGAGACACGCGAACGAATTACAGGACACTCTCAAACGCTTTTGTACGGCTCCTGGGATACTGTATACAAAGCCTTGTCTTTGCCATGGAAACGGCGCCTCAGCTCACCAAGAAATGACAACTCACTCAGTACCGCCGCTGGACTCATATGCCATAGAATTGCTATAATATCTTGTATTGTCAGTCCTATTAATGTATTGCATTAATAATGTTGCTGTAAGGTCTATGACATAGCAAGTTGGATGCTAAAATTGTAGTTATCAACCAGTACATCGCAGTATACAGATTTGTTTGGGCGGCCATCTTTGTTGTGAGCCTCGGAGGAATTCCAACGCCGATACGCGATAGGCGTTTGAGAAAGCTCGCGGCAATTCGAACGACGCGATCGCCTCTTTCAAACACATCCCTGGCCACACTGCTGCGAGGCCCACCCAACGTTGTCAACGTTGACCGAGATATTAACTCCGAAATACAATAATAGTAGTGAGCTCCGCTTGCTCGAACCATTCACTGGTGAGAGAAGCAAGGAGGGATTTGGGGAGTGTAGGGTGGTGCCAGTATTGATCTCTATATTATTTGTATTTATTACTTGTCTGGGGTGAAGTGTTATATATAAACATGTAAAAATACTGTGAGTGTGGTGGGATGAGCTCTTATATAAAATATGTCTGTTAAGGAGCCACAGCTCAACATACAATAGCTTGTAAAGAACCTAGATTTAATATTTATATACCTTTGTATTAAATAAGCAATAAATATTTACTTACTTAACAGTTTTAATTTCATTCATTGTATTGTGTTTGTCCTACTACTTAGTGTTAATAAGTTATTGTAAATTGTTTTTACTTCGGGTTTGGTTTTACATCGAGTAATATAGAACCTGGTTTGTTACAAGAGGGGTTATTAATATATATTGTTTTAATTAAGTTTTCATTCTTGATAGTCAGATTGGCCATTTCCATTTCTCCCCCTTACGGGGCCTCTCGGGTGAGTCTTGAGGAATGAGAGACAAAGACATAAATTCACCAGCCTTGACTCTATCAATGATGTCCTGACGCTTCCTAGAGATGTAGACAAACCGGGAGGTGAAGGCAGCCATCTTGATTTCAGCTGATTCACGCTGCAGCTGGAAGGCCCTGTTGACATCAGACAACCAACGCAGCTTTGTGTTCGTAGATGGGTTGCCAGAGAAGGAGAGCTTGACAAAGGCATCTCTCTGGGCAAAAGCGGGAAGGTTAGACAAGGGCAAGGAGTGGGTATATAGGGAAGAAACACCAAGGTGTGGCAGAGAAGGTACGTCGTGCACAGCTGAAGCCCTGTTCGCAGTCTTGGCAGCCGGAGGCAAACAGTCCACACCACCTCCATGGTTCTTACTATGGGAAGCCTCTGTGCAGTTGGATGAGGCGTCAACGGGTTGCTTGGTAGAGGCAGTGAAGGTGGACGGCTGCAACCCAAGCTGTGGAGTGATCGAGGACGGGGGGGGGGAGGGTTGCGCGAGGGCAGCTCAGGCCAGTCTTCCTCAACAGGAGACTCATAGTCCTCCAACATGGCCAAGTCGGCCTCCAAGCAGGAAGCCGCATCTGAATCCGCTCTCTCCATCAGGCCGGTCAAGGCCTCGACGGAAAGCGAAAAACTGAACACACAATCAGCCAGGGACACACACACACACGGATCCACTTCAAAGCAAAGCTAAAAAACACAAGCGAACAGACAAACAGCATCAAGAACACCACAGACAAGAATGGAGAAACAACACAAACAACAGAATTAACAACACAGGCAGAGCGCCAGTAGAACGTCCACACTCCACAAAGGTTGGAGCGAGACTGTGAGAGATAGACATTGTCACAGAAGACGTAAATTCTAGCTACAACAAAGAGTTTACGAATAACGAGCTTCTCCTCGCCCGGAAATCCTATAAAAGCTCAAGTCACGGCCGTATATTTGTGAACTTTATACGGGTATATGCCAGTGCTTGATTTCGTTAGGTTAGGTTAGGTTAGGGTCATTAATGGTAAAATGAGCTGGGACAGAGAATGAGACTATTTCAAACATTATCCCATGGTTGGTTTTATTGTTATAACCCAAGCGTTATTCTCCTTCCAACCACCACGATTTTGGCCCAAGAGTAATTGGTGGGGGCAAGTAGCCCGCCAGACTTGCCGAAAATGCCATTACATACAGTATGATTTAGCATGTTACTCAGGACAACTTAAGTAAAATGTTAGCGGTGTTTAATGAGATTTGGACGTCTCGAACGTTTCCAAAATCATGGCATTACGCGCATGTCATACTAATACCAAAACGAGACGGTCACCTTATGAATCCCAGTTTGCTTCGTTTTATTGCGCTGACTGACTATCTATGTAAGGTCATGGAACGTATGGTAAATAATAGACTTCTTTTTTTCTAAGTCGAAGAATGTGTTAAATGTTCAGCAGAGTGGATTTCGTCAACATCGGTCCACTCTAGACCATTTAGGAGAGGTGGCTGAGTGGTTAGTGTTCTGGATTCATAACCTAGAGGTAGGGAGATCGATCCTCTCAGATGAGGGCTTGAGAATATTTACTCTTCCGATTTGAGTGTCAGGCATTAACTATAAGGCCACCGAACGTCGTAAAACACCCTCGCTGGTACCATAACAGCTGCAGTATTTGGGAATTACCCTCCCTCCCCTACCTCTGTGGCTGGGTACTAGTTCGGAAGTCGTGACGTGTGTGTGTGAGTAGCAGTTGACCTGGGCCACGGTAACGGGCTTGATTAAGTCTATGTCCAGTGTCGGAACATATAGGAAAAAAAATGCATTTGAAGCATTGCACAACTGAGACATTTGCTCAGAAACATTTCATGATAGGTATATTTTTGTATTCTTAAAAAGCATACGACATGACATGGCATAACAGACTACTACAGAAACTTTACGCCTATGCTTGAAGGGTAATTTGCCTATATTTATCAATAACTTCCTTGCTGACAGGACATTTTCTGTCAAGTTGCCCTATAACATAACATCTGACATATTTGTCCAAGAAAATGGGGTGCCCTAAGGAAGTGTGCTTAGCCCGACTCTCTACAGTGTTGCTATTAATGATATTCTGTCATCAGCTTCTGTTCCCCGAAACCTTAAATACTCACTTTTTGCTGACTATTGTGCATTGTGGCACTCATCCCCCAATGGTCAATTTTCTGCGAGGCATATTCAATTAGCACTTGACTCTGTCCATCAGTGGGCTTCGCAGTGGAGTTTTAAGTTTTCTGTTCCTGAGTGTATCAGCATTGGTTAAATATAGCGCCTTGGGAGTCTAGTCCCACCACAATAATACTGCGCAGTGGCAGTATCGTAACCAATGAGGTTCAGAGGTGCGGCCATTGCGCACTGGCTACTATCAAACATTGGGAAGTTTTTAAAGCCCCTCGGTGACCTATCCTTCCTCAGGAAGGGTAGGTAAGTCTTACCCCGCCTCCACTTGGTAACCTCGGGGGACACCTCCCTATTTCCAGTGTATTTTATTGTGAAAGGTTAGAGGTGAAGCCAAAGGGGGAGGCGGTGAGGGGGCACATTAGGTTCCCCCACATATAGGTTTTAAATTTTTTGTAATGTATATATTTTAATGACATATATTTTGTTTAAGTGTTAATGTGTAATTCTCTTTTTCTTTTTTAGTATTGTGGTGGTTTTTAGACTTGACAATGTTGTTGGCCCGTGTCCCTCCGGGAATGTGCTCTGTGTTGGCCTTGCCAGCCACCAGCGGCCCCCTAATGGGGGGTCGGACGGCTGCGGCTAGTGGCGGGGAGGGGTCTCCAGTCTGCCCTGTGGGGGGCAGGAAAGGAGATGAATGCTTGAGGGTGGTTGCGATCAATGTGAATTGAATGGTGAATGAGGTGAAAAGGAGAGAGATTGTGGAGTGTTGCAGAAGAAATAGAATAGATGTGTGTGGGATAATAGAGACACATGTGAAAGGATGAGGGGTGGAAGAGAGTGGGGATGGAGGAAAGAGTGTGTTGTGGGAAGGAATGGAAGGAGGCGTGGTGTGGACTGGTATGGATGAAAAAAGTAAAGGGAGAGGAAAAGAAGGTTGTGCATTGTTGGTGTCTGAGAGGGTGTGGAAAGGAATAGATGGGCATGGAAGGAAGGGAACAAGGATAGTATGGATGACTGGCAATATTGGTATTGTGAAATATGCATGGGTCTGAGCGTATGCTCCGGTGAACGCGCAGACCAAAGTGGGAAAGGCGAAAATGAAAGAGTTTTGGGATGAAGTGAATGAATGTCTAAGAAGGTTTGAGAGTAGGAGGAGGATAGTGTTGATTGGAGATATGAATGGGAAGGTAGGGAATGAGAGAAGAGGAAATATAGTTGGCAATTGGAGTGTGAATGGAATATATGAGAATGGTGAGTGCCTGGTGGATGTGTGTGCCGAGGCGGGGTTGTTCCTCGTAAACACCTGCTTTGAGCACAGACTGATCCACAGGTACACGTGGAAGAGGAGGGATGAGAGGGGAGAGCAGATGAGTTTGATTGATTACATAGCTGTGGATAAAAGGTTAAGGAAAGATGTGATGGATGCTAGAGTGGTGAGAGGAATGTTCCAGTGCTCTGACCACTATGCGGTGTTGGCGAGGATTAGAGTCAGGGCAAAATGGGAGTATGGTAGGATGGATAGAGGGGGGAACAAGAGGGAGGTGGCAAGTGGAAGATTGAATGACATTGAGTACAGAGTGGTATAACAGAGGAGGGTTGGTGAGGTGCTGGAGGATGCAAGGCTGAGTATGGGGGAGAGAGTGGGAGTGAATGATGTGTATGTAGTGTTTAAGACAATAGTAATGAGGACAGCAGCAGAGGTAGTGGGATACAAGATACAGAAGAGGGGCAAGAAAGGGAGTGCTTGGTGGTCAGAAGAAGTGAAAGATGCGGTAGAGAAGAAAAGGAAGGCATATAGGAGAACATTACAGAGGAATGTGTCAGAGGAAGTGAAAGAGAGGTGGAAGAGAGATTATAATGTATGTAAGAGACAAGTGAAGAGGATGGTGAGTAAGAGTAAAAGGAGAGTGGACGAGGAGTTTGGCAAGAAACTGAGTGAAAAGTTTAAAGAAAACAAGAAATTATTCTGGAAGGAGGTGAAAAGAGAAAGAGGAGAAGGAAAGTCTGGTAGCGTGAGAATGTAGAGAGAGGATGGAGTTACTGTGAGTGGAAGTGAGGAAGTGAAAGAAGTGTGGAAGAGGCATTTTGATGGTCTGATGAATGAGGGGACGGGAGGGGAGGCGGTGGTGACATGCATGGGGATGGAGGCAGGTGGTAGACAACAGGATGTACAGGGAGAATTAGGAAGGGAAGAGGTTAGGAAAGTAATAAGAAAGTTGAAAATGGGAAAGGCACCGGGGGTGGATGGGATAACTGCTGAAATGTTAAAGTGTAGGGGGGAGGTAGTGGTGGAGTGGATGTTGCATATATGCACATTGGCTTGGAAGCAGGGAGAGGTGCCAGAGGATTGGAGGAGAGCCATAATTGTACCTTTGTATAAAGGGAAGGAGGGGTGTGGTAGCTATAGAGGAATAAGCCTTCTTAGTGTACCGGGGAAGGTGTATGGGAAGGTTCTTACTGAAAGACTGGTTGAAGTAACAGGGAATAAAGTTAGTGAGGAGCAGGGAGGGTTCAGAAAGGGTAGAGGATGTGTGGACCAGATATTTGCCTTTAAATCAATAGTGGAGAGATATATTGGGAAGGGTATGAAGTTGTAAGTTGCCTTCATGGACTTGGAGAAGGCATACGATAGGGTTGACAGGAAAGCTATGTAGAGGTGTTGAGAACTTATGGTGTTGGGGGTTCTTTGCTGAAGGGCATTTGCAGGTTCAAAAGCATGTATACGGGTAGAGGGTGATCTAAGTGAGAGTTTTAATATTAGTGTAGGGCTGAGACAGGGGTGTGTTATGTCACTATGGCTGTTCAATACATATATGGATGGTTGTATGAGATATGAAAGCCAGAGTGAATGGTGTGGGGGTGAAGTTGAGGCTGAATGAAGCAAATTGGTCCTTGGCGGCAAGTTTATTTGCGGATGACACCGTGTTGATGGCTGAGAGTAAAAGGGAGTTACAGAGAGTGGTGGACGTATTTCAGTCTGTGTGTAAACGAAGGAAACTGAAGGTGAATGTTGGCAAAAGTAAAGTGATGGTATTTGAGAGAGCAGAAACTGAAGTGATTGACTTTGCTACACCTTACAGAGTGGGAGTACCAACTAGGACGAAGTGTGAGATAGCTCTGAGGGGTGAGAGGATGGAGGAAGTGAAAGAGTTTAAGTACCTGGGTACAGTTATATGTAAACATGGGAGTATGGAAGGAGAAATTAGGGAGAGAGCAATGAAGGGTAGACTGGTCATAGGATCACTGGGGAGGATTATGAAGGGTAGAAGTGTGAGTATGGAAGTGAAAAGGGGACTACGAAAGAGGAACATGTGGACTTACAAGGTGGGATGGAGAAAGTAACGAGAGTGTGTTTGAGAGATGTGGTATGAGTGAGAAGGCAATTGGTATTGAGTGTGGAGTGGTTGAGAGAGTGAAGCGTAATACATTGAGATGGTTTGGACATGTAGATAGAATGCAAGGTGAGGAGTTTGTAAAGGTGTATGGAAGTGAAGTTGTGGGACTTGGTGTGAGAGGTAGACCTCCGGTTAGATGGCAGAACAGAGTGGAAGAGTATGTAAAGGAGAGAAACGTGAGGAGGAAGTGTTCGAACAAGGAGAACTGGAGACACTTCTGCCGTGGCCACCCCCTTGGAGGGAGTTCCCGGAGGGAACGAGGCGTCAGAGCTATAGATAGATAGATAGATAGGCTCCCCACCGATGAGCATGGAGGTATAATATAAAGGAGGCGGCATGACGTCACAAAAGTGAAGCCAACTCGCTATTGGTCGACTGTCTCCCCTACCCCCCCATTGACTCAAAACAAACCTCAGCTGATCACGTCGGATCATCTAGTACCTGCAACATTCTTTGCCATCTTTTTAATAATACCGGCGTGTTCAGCATATGGTATTTTAAGAATGTCATACAGAAAAATATACGACAGAAATGGTCAAATCAACGAAGTGAAATTCATCATCTGCCTCACACACCGTGACACGTACCCATGTCCTGTAGAATATTGATACTGTACACACAAAAACTGCAAAGCCAAGCCTAATATAGTGTTGTGATATTAACTGTTAATCAATAACCTCACGTATATATGGCATTGACAGGGTTATAAAAGATAAACTGGCTCCATGGGGTGACCTACTTGTGCCCAAGTTAGGGTTGGCCTGTAGAATAACTATTGAGAGATTGTATTATGAATGTTTTAGCATATTTCATAATGTTTTAAAGATATTTAATTTATAATTGTGTTTACTATGTAGACTTATTGGTTCTTGAAAATTTATGCCTAAGTTATAGTACCGTAGTCTAAGTTAAGCCAAAAGGTTTTTATAATTGTGAAATTACGGCCTGGGACTGATGAGTAAAATTAATGTTTTCTGTGTGAATCAGAGTGAACCGAAACTGAGTAAGTGATGACACACTTTATGCAGTAACATCCATGCAGCTATCATGGTAAGATTCCATGTGGCTTAGTGGTAAAATGTGTTTGATACAAGACAACACACCTGAGTGTGAACTCTATTACATGACAGTTCTGGGTGTTACACTACACATCTCTTCACCATAATATACACATCTTCACTACACATCACAAATCTCCAGAACCCTATGCACATCTTCACTACCCTATACACATCTTCACTACACTATACACATCTTCACTACACACATCTCCATCACCTTATACACATCATCACAACACACCACACCTTCACTACACATCACACATCTTCACTACATTATACACATCTTCACTACACTATGTAGGCTACATTTTCACTGCACATCACACATCTTCACAGCATACCATACATCCTTACTACATTATGTAAGCTACATTTTCACTGCACATCACACATCTTCACAGCACACCACACATCTTCACTACACTATACACATCTTCACTTCACTATACACATCTTACTGTATATAATCATATATATATACTGTACTTAAAGAGTGACATAAGGCCTTCCAGAGTCTCGTACTAGAACTCTTTATATAATTAATTTTATTTGCATTTGTACAGTTGCCCACACATGAAGCTGGTCTGGCTCGTTACTTGTGAGGTGGCTACAACGAAAGGAAAGTGAAAAAAGATGTAGTTTGTTGACAGGCAGACAGTAAAATATTATTACTATCTGCTTGTCAACAAACTATAACTTTTGCTCACTTTACTTCCTGTTGTAGGTATCTCGCAAGTAACGAGGCGTACCAGATTCATGTGTGGGCAACTGTACTTGTTCTTATTTCTCTGTAACGTTATAATACTGTCTGTGGGTTGGTGTGTAAGCTATGACCTTCTCTTTTACTATACTTTTTGCATAAAATAAACTATTCATTCATTAATTAATTCATTCTTTCATTCATACTCCTCCTAGGAAAAGTTTGCGAGAAGAGGTAATGCTCTAGGAAACAGCGGTATTTAATATGTTTAAATACTTTTGATAATATACAGAATTGGATAATTTTATGCAGTTATCATATATGGAACAAATTTAAGTCTCTTTCTGGCTCTAATTATAGTTAGTATAAGAAAATAAGAGCATAATTATAATAGGTTTAAAGCGGCCGGGGCAATGTTTTGAGTCAATAGGGTAATAGGCTCCGCCCCTGGCTTCACTTTGGGTGTACAGGACGAGCGGCTCATGCCGCCTCCTCTATATTATACCTCCATGCCGCTAAGTCCCAGGCGCCGGAGGTGGAGGTCAGACAATTGTTCTGGAAGATCCTCGTTAGATACCTCGCGTCATTCCACTTGTACACCGATGGCTCTAAGACGGATGAATATGTATGTGCAAGTGTGTGGTCAGATGAGTGTCGTCTTAGATACTGGTTGCCCGTATATGCATCTGTATTTTCTGCAGAATTATTTGCCATAGCCAGAGCTATAGATTTTGCTGAAAATTCAAATTACGACAGTTTTTCATCTTTTCGGATTCACAGTCAGCCCTTCAGACAATTAAATCTTGCAAAACGACTTCAAATGATATCCTGGGCTTAACTTACATGTGTCTGCTAAGTCCTTCTCTCTGATCTGGGTGCCTGGTCATTGTCGAATCTTCGGTAATGAACAGGCTGACTTACTTGCAAAGTCGGCGGTACAACTTGAGGAGTTGTGGGAAGTCCCTCGGGAGCTACAGTCAAGTCTCTCTTTCGGTAAGAAATCAATTAATCTTCTGTGGCAAAGTCAGCGACCGACCTGGCTATACCAACTATCAAGACCACCATAGAAGACTTGCCCTCAGCAAATCGTAAACACTGCCGTGAAGAAGTTGTACTTGCAAGATTAAGGATGAACAGCACTCTTTTTAACTCATAAACCATATATAAATCATAGTTTCCCACCACAATGCAACACCTGTGGTGTGGTGCTTTCAATCAGTCACATAATTTTGCACAGTAGTGGGTATGTTGGGGAGTGTCAGCTTATGGCTGCCTATTGCAGGGTAAATCAAGTCTCCATGAATCTGAACTCTGTCTTGGGTGATGGGGATCCTGGTGTGACTGATAAATTGATGACTTTCTTGAAAGAGTTGTGATTTTTTTATACATATTTATACTTATATGTATGGCCTAACGCCTCAATCCCCAAAGGGGGTGGCCACAAATGAATCGCCTCCATACACCTCAGTCAACCACAACTGGCGTCCCTCCTCCCAGCAAACGCCATTTTCACTAATATACCTCTCGACTCCATCTTTCCACTTCAATTTCAGTATGAATCTTCCACTCCGTCCATTCACATCACTCTGGAATACTTTTCATAACCAGCCTCTAGCTCCAATACGCTCCACATGATCGAACCATCTCAGGGTGTTCCTTTTTACACTCACCAGCATCATCACATCAACACCACATCGCCCCCAACACTACTTCTCCATTCGTCAATTTATCACTCCATATTACACCACACACACTTCGCAGGCAGCTCATTCCACATTTCATACTGTATATAAACATCATAATTATGTACACTCGCGCACCACAATCTCTAGCACACCTGAGTTTGGGGCGGTGATATGGCTAGGATCCTTTCTGGACGACAGCCCACTGAAACTATCACAAGGTCAGACCCGCACCAACAGAAATGATTCGAAAAATTGAAAAGGGGTCTGACTCACTGTGTCATGTAAACCTTATATACAACTCTTTCTGTGGTTATACTATACAATAGTAGTTTGGCTCAAAAATCAATATATTTCTTTACTGCATTTTAATTCCTCAAATATTTGCATGAAAGAGGGACAAACAAAAATATACCAATAAGCTTTCAAGAATTACAATTAAAACAAAGCACTTCCATACCACCCAGTGTACACACAGATATTCAGTGTGTGTGTGTATAGCCTACTGTAACATCAAGATTCTTCCTCAGAAATTGTTTCCTTAACATGATAATCTTATGAATTTTGTATAATTATCTAGAAAGATTTTTTTTTTTTTTTGTGAAAGTTCATTTTGATGATAGTGACTCGCCCTGAAGCTCAGTGTTTTCTTCAAACTCAGTCTTCATTCTTTCAGTCATTCTGCCGAGTGTGATCTGATTAAAATGGCTTTGCTTTTGAGATATTATTTATTACTTCACATTAAATAAAATCGACATTGTTGTATGGGCCGAGCGTTTGATAATGAGATAACACCGTATTTGTATGACAATGGCATGCAGTGAAATTTAATTTTTATATCAATATGCAGAAATTACAGTTCCCTATGTATCCATGCTTTGGCTGATTAACATTAACAAAAATAAGGTGAGATTAACATGAAAATGAACATGAAGAATATTGCGTGTGTGACCCCGATACACCAGCAGTGTGTCTCCTCTCCGTATGAAAAGATCGAATTATTATAAGTTAATATTGAGAACGTATAAAATGTCAGTTGATTAATGTGTATGAAATTGTTGTTTGTTATAGCCCTATACTGTATATGTTTTAAATTGTGTTTGGTCATCCTTACATTATTGGTCACTATGTTGCAGTGGAACCATCATTATTCTTAGCCACTGTGCTTAGACGGCCACATAGATGAACAGATATTGTCTGATGATTCTCTCTCTCTCTCTCTCTCTCTCTCTCTCTCTCTCTCTCTCTCTCTCTCTCTCTCAAACACACATACACAATATAGACACACACGCTCGCGTGCGCCGAATAAACATCTGAGTTCACTTGCTGATTTGAAGTTTTTTTTTTTTTTTTTAATTCATTGCGCCGTAACGTCAGTCAACAGGCAGACAACAGTACACAAGGGTAGGCGGGACTCACGAGAACCCAATGACCACACACACATACAAGCACACACACACGCGCACACACACACACATCACGAAAACATAACAGAATGAAGCAAAAGCACACAGACAAATATTTACATCATGACCTACTTAAATCCACCAAAACGAGGGTGGCGTACCAGAAGTTCCTTCAGAACCTGATGGTTCAGCAGGTGTCGACAAACCACATCAAGTGGCAGGCCCCGGAGCAGCAAGTGTCGGACAGTGGGGCAGGCCAGGCAATAGTGCTCTATAGTGTTAGCACGAGGCGCTCGACACAAACGACACTCAGTGAAGGGAGGCTCACCCTGCATCTCAGCAACCTGCCACGGTGGCCGGTAACCAAGCCTCAAACGAGCAGAGACTACATTGTGCCTCCGAACCATGAGGCCTCGACGAAGGTAGTAATATTTGTGACGGCAGACAGACTCGTAATGGGTGATAGAGATGCTGCATCCCTGCGTCGCCGTACAGGGAGGAAAGCGGCGGAGCGAACTCTCGAAAGGTAACGTGTCAGGGAGTGAGGACGTCCAACACCATGAGGAGGCAGATGGCAGGCTTCCTTTGCGAGTCTGTCAACTGTACCATTGTGACGTAAACCTACGTGGGATTGCACCCATAAAAATTTGACAGTCAAGTTACGATGATGCAATAAGGCCAAAAACGATAAAATCTGCTGAATAACAGTAGAGTGTGTGAGCTGAACACTAGAGAGGGAATAAAGGGCAGGTTTGGAGTCAAAAAATGGCAGCATTCACTCCACGTTGACAAACAACACTAACAGCATCCAGAATGGCATCCAGAGTAGCCCTAGGAAGTTGAATCAAAGCAGGGGAAAGGTAATCAACAACTGAACGGATAAAAGCAATATAGATGGTTGTGGCTACTGGGATGGAGATGCCCGAGGAGTTGTTAGAGAGCCATTGAAGTGGCGTAAGTCGGCGCTGGAGACGACCCAATAAGTCGTGGACAATGGGATGGTCTTGAGGTCTGGCAGAGACAATCGGCCAAATATTGACTGGCGCGCCCAGATAACAGTTCTGGGAACACATGGGAATGACAGTCCCTCCAATGGTGAACACTGGCTGAGCTTGAGGAAGGCGGCAGGTGAATATTCTGCTCTTATCTGGTGAGACAATAATGCCACAGTGGGAGGAGGCCACAGAGAAGGAGTCAAGAAACTGCTGGAGATCCCTTGGTGAGTTAGAATGAACACAGATATCATCAGCATAATTGTAGTTCCAGGAATATCAGGGAGAGAAGTGAGCAACCGATGCATCAGAATATTAAATAACAATAGGCTGAAAACACCCCCTTGAGGCGTACCAAGATGAAAACTGCGCAAAGGACTGAGTGCACCACTGAAAAACACACGGGAGGTCCTTTTACTCAGGTAGCCCCGAATCCACCGTAGTCGATTACCCTTTATCCCAAAGTCAACCAGTTGATCCAAAAGGACGTCTCTATTAGCAACATCGAAGGCACTTCGAAGGTTAATGAAGGCCACCACACTGTCTCTGGAAAGGCGAGAGTACAGGTCGACTAGGCAGTGGTTGAATAGCCTGGACATGACACCCATATGGATGACACCATGACATGGTCATGATAGGTCTCAGTAAAAAGTTTTATTAAAAGCAAACGTCTAACTGTTATAATGGTCCTGAATGTACATATTGTGTTAATAACAGTTTTTAAGAGCTTCTTGGTAAACAACAAATTTTTTTCATGCCATCTTTGGTCAGAATGAAGAACTTGTAATTTAATTAAATTGCTCGTTAAACTATAAAATTTCTTCTTAGTCCTTATTCATATAGGCATTTTTCCTGGGCAACGCCAGGTACCTCCGCTAGTTGTTTATTGATATGATGCGCTCATATCGGGAGGCGGTGGCAGAGTGGATAAAGAGACGGACTGCAGATGTCAAGGACCCGGGTTCGAATCCACGAGAAAACGTCTGGGATTTTTCTGAGGTGAACGGGGTCCAGATGTTCGTCAATTATCCTGGCTACGCCGACACGTCAAGAAAATACCCCCTACATCGTCATCAACTCACAACATAGAAGATGCCAGACCATATTCCAAGATGCTGTGAGTGACGGTGTAGCTGCTCTCTCCTGATAGTGACGTGTATAAATAAGGTGTCGTCATCTAGTGGGGCAGAAGAGAAGCTACGGTACCAACATCACCACGAAGCTCCACTGTCTCATCTAGTGCGACAACCAGTAATCTCGGGGCCTCGCAAGAGTCACGGGCTACTGATAGCCTACAGCCCCGAGGTTGAGGTATGGAAAAAAAAAAAAAAATCTGGAAACACTTAGTCAAGCAAAAAGCCAATAAAGATCCACGGCCGGGGTTAAATTGAATGAACTCTAACCGCCAGCCAGCGGGTGTGTGCATGAAAATGTCAGCCGTAGCTTGCAGCTGTCCACACTAAAAGGATCGCCGCACTCCTGAGTTTAGAAATAGTCAATATTGACTTTATAATATTTGAAAGCATATCAGTCTTGTTGCATTAGTTAAAAATATTCTGCAATCTTAGGCCGCTTGCAAGTTGACATACGTACACACAAAAAAACTATGGTTACACCCTCTGCGCGATACAAAATTACACCAAGAATGAAGGTTTTTGATAACAGATGCGGCCGCAACATACATACATAGGGATACCAATGTGAGAAGGCTGTTATAAAAAACCTTCAATCGTGGTGTCATTTTGTATCGCGCAGAGGGTGTAACCATAGATTTTTTGTTGTGTGTACATATAGACGATATAGTACATACGTCTTTTCAGCTTGAAGGCCCGAGCTGTACATTTGGCGCGCGATTTTAGCAGCTCGAATTGAAAATTTCCATTGGTTCTTCTTTATGGTTTTAACCAATAAATAGAATATTTAACATTTTAACGTAATTTTTAAGTCGTTACGTCATGTTGCGCCATAAAAACCTTTGCCGGTGGTGCTGATTCAGAATAAATAGTTTTAGGAGACGAGCCCTTTATTTTTAGCAGATTTATAGTAGATGACGTTATTTTTACATCGAGTTACGTCATGTTACGTCATACCAAATCCTTCACCTGGTGATGGTGATTCAGAATATATATGGGTTTTGGATGTAGGTGTAACCGTTTTGAAGTTATAAGCGGACAAACAGAGACGGTTTGCCATTTATCGTATATAATATATATATATAGTCATAGTTATAGTGTAAGGCAAAACTGGAAAGTATACAGACCTTGTACCTAAAATAAAGCTGAGTCTGTGCGTAGGTTTTGGCTTCAACAAAAGCATGACTACCCCGCAACATGGCTGCAATGGCGTCACGTTCTTGCTCGAATAAGTCCTCCTTACTCTTCAGCATGACTACGGCTTCAACCTTTGACCCCTTTAATACCTCTTGCAGTAGTCCTCCATAATTCACAGCTGCCAACCTGAAGAGATACATTAGATTTGTTCCAGTGGGCACACCACGTGAATGTTTCACATGAATTCTACGTCTTTTAACTGGTTGCCAATTTCATGTGTATAACTGAATTAGAAATTCATGTGAATTCTTACAGAAAAGTCCACACGCATAAATATATCTAGTGGAAAAAATCACATGATGTACACTAATTCAAAATTACTTCGATCAGCATATCAGTTATGCAGTCTGAACTGTTTATACTATTGTTGTCAATTAAAGGTTATTACATACAGGCAGTACTGTACAGTCTCGGCAAATTGTCCTTAACCAGTCACTGATGGATAGCCGTGACCAACATTGGAACATCCGAAAACATTTATTCCCATACTATCATCAGGCAACTGACTGAAGCAACGAATCCACGTGTTCACAGTATTTTTTTTTTTTTTCAAATATTTTATGAAGGACTCGGGGGATAGATGCTAGGTTATACAGGTTATACAGGGGGATGAGCGGGGGGGTCTGACCACTGTGTCGTAGTGGCGAAGACAAAAACACAAAGGAAGTGGGTAAAGAGAGCTAGAGTAGGGCAAGTGGGAGGAGGAATGATGAGGAGGTTGGAAAGGTTGCAAGAAAAGGAATGTAGGGGGGAGGGAGGGTTAGAAGAGTAGTTGAGAGACTACTAGGAAGGTTTGACTTGGATCACTTGGAGGGAGTGGATGAGGTGAGTAGAGTGTGTGAAGATGAAATGTGTCACGTGGTGTGTGGGTTGAAGAGAAAAGGTCTCGAGAAGAGTGAAATGAACAGCATGGTGGTATGAGGAGGTGAAACGAACAACTAAAGAGAAAAAGAAAGCATACAGAGAGTGGTTGGGTAGTAGAGGAGATGAATAGTTGGAGGGATAGAAAAGGGAGATGTATGTGGAAAAAAAGAGAGTGGCGAGTGAGAGTAACAGAAGATTTGAGAAGGAATTTGGAAGGAATTTAATTGAGAACTGGAGGGAGAGTAAGAAATTGTTCTAGAAAAAGGTCATGAAAGTCAGAGAGGGTGACAAAGGAAGTAGTAAGGTTGTGAAAGATAAACATGGGCAGGTGATTGTCGAGAAACGTGGTAGAGTTGAAAGGTGGAGAGAACACTTTGATGAATTATTGTTGAATGAAGAAAGTGGAACGCCGGCAAACATAGTTGGATGGGGTATGGGAGGGAGAAGATGAGGTAGTGAAGGAGGAGGGTGGGGATCAGGAAAGCAGAGTGAATGAGGCTTTGATGAAGGTGAAGTAGGGTAAAGCATCAGAAATAGATGGAGTGTGTGGTGAGATGCTGAAGTGTGACGTTGAGATAGTGGTTGAGTGGGTGTGGAAAATGTGTGGACTGGTAAGTGCGAAAGGGAAGTGTGCCTGATGACTGGAAATCAGAAATTATAGTTCCTCTGTATAAGGGTAAAGGGAAGATAGAAGTATGTATACTCTGTCCAGCCTAAGGTGGTGGAGAAGCCCTGCCCTACAGGTGCGGTAGGCAGGCCAAGTACTTTTTCGCTTCCCTGATTGGCTAGAGGTGTTCAGCACACCGAGAAAAATAGAAGTGCTTCCTTTTTTCACGAATATTTCTGCTAAGTAAGCATTATTCATGCCTGTTATTACTCACTCATTATCTTAAATGATATGTGTGAGCCTTACAGTCAAATTCACAGTGACAATTAACTTGGAGCTCGTAATATCTTGATTTGAACATAGAGTGTGTAGTAAAAAGTGAGCGACAGTGAGAGGAAAAAAGGTTAACTGGAGGACCTCTGGGTAACCCTTGTGACTTCCTGTGTTCGAAAGCATACTTCAAGGCTTCTCCATCCATTTAGTATCATTTTTTATACATTTAATTTCACCTATCTTTCGGAAGCACAAGGGAGTGTGTTTTTATGCAACGAAAATATAGAAAAAAACGCACACACACATTCACTACTTCCACAAAAAGGTTAATATATTTCAAAACCATGGCCAAACAAAGCAGCAGGACTGGGCAAGGAGTGGTGTGTGTGTGTGTGTGTGTGTGTGTGTGTGTGTGCGTGAATGGATTAAGAAACCGACACAGGAAGTTGACAGGCGCCTATAGGGACCTGAGATTAGAATATGGCCTAAGGCAGTAAGAGAGAGAAACTTAGATGAAGGTAACAAATGAGGAATAAAGAAAGTGAAATAACTTATGATAAATGCTACTGTTAATGAAAGAATGAATAAATGGAATTAAAAAAAAAATATTATATACGGTAATGCCATTAATCTAAATATATCATGTATATGATATGTGGGATAAAATATCATTAGATTATACTTTTATGTGGGATAAAATATCATTAGATTATAGAATATAGAAAAGGAAAGGTTGTGGATGAATCGTGAACACGAGAGAGAGAGAGAGAGAGAGAGAGAGAGAGAGAGAGAGAGAGAGAGAGAGAGAGAGAGAGAGAGAGAGAGAGAAGTGGATGGAAGAAGAAGGAAGGTCAGGTCACTGAGATTAACGCACTGCTATGCGACGTGTGTATGTGTGTGACGCGTGGTGTGACCAAAAGTACTCGAAACATCCCCTTTCCATCATCTGCCAATCAGATACATCCAGGAATGTCCCAGAGAGGCAGGGCTTCTCCACCACCTTAGGCTGGACAGACTGTAGTAATCACAGAGGGATATACCTCCTTAGTGTAGTAGGGAAGGTATACTATAGGGTAGTGATCGAGAGAGTGAGAGTGAGAACAAATGAATGGGTGGGTGAGAAGCAGGGTGGGATAAGAAAGGGAAGAGGGTGTGTAGACCAGATTTTCTCCCTGAGGTGTGCTGTGGAGAAATATCTGGAGAAAGAACAGATGATATATGCTGCATTTATGGATTTGGAGAAGGCATATGGCAAAGTCGATAGAGAAGTTCTGAGGAAAGTACAGAGAATATATGGAGTGGTTGGAAAGTTGCTGGAGGCAGTGAAGAGGGTGCAAGAGCGGCAGACCGGGTGGAGTGTGAGCAGAAAGAGTTCTTGAATTTGAATGTTGGGTTGAAGCAACAGTGCGTGATGTCCACATGGTTGTGCAGTGTATATATGGATGGAGTCATGAATGAAATACAGGACAGAGCAGTGGATGTTGGTGTACAGTCACAATCAAATAACAACCGACACTTTCCTTCCATCATCGTATATATCTTGGGAATAAAGAACAACACGTGTATGATTTTACAGCACTCATAATACTAATTGAGGGGGATGAATGGACATCAGGTGTGGTATGATTATATTTTGATATGATACTGATATATTTGCACGATGAAAGAGCCATCTCCCACCAGCGGGACAGAAAGCTGTAGCTCCACAAACCCAGGCGCTGGCAGACGCCGCGCAGCTTGATAGCCCTGACGGCGTCCCATCTGTCCTGCCAGAAGGAACAAACGGCAGCTTCTATGGTGGGTCAAAGGTCTACAGCAGGTACGGGATGATGCCTGGCAGGAGGCCGAGAACTGCAGGCCGCAGCCTTAGCCAGGGCGTCAGCCCGTTCATTTCTATCGACACCCACATGGGCCGGGATCCAACAAAATGTGTCTCTGTGGCCACGACGACCCAGGAGGACAAGCCACTCGAGAATGGCCAACTCCAGGGGATGGGTAGAGTTAAAATTTCCCAAGGCCTCCAATGCACTATAGAAATCACAAAAATAGTAAAAGAAGGCTGCGGGAGAGTAAAAATTACTTGGAGGGCAAATAAAATGGCCGAGACCTCAGCAGCAAAAATTTACATGACAAAAGGGAGCCTGCCGCCTCTACAAATGTTAGGAAAGACAGCTTCAAAACCAACTCTAGCATCAGACTTTGTCCCATCAGTGTACACAGGGAGGGACTCCCTGTGAGTGGAGGCCTGTTCTAAAATGAGGGAGCGAGCCACTGGTGGAGGAAGACAATCTTTCGTGTCTGAAAAGCAAATGCAGGTGTGAATTTCTAGGAAAAGCCATGGAGCTACCCAGAGGACCCACACAGGACATATATGGAAGTCTTCAATTCCCAACTCCTCCATAGCCTTCCTCAACCCGGAGCCAAAGGGCCATGGCGTGCGAGAATGTGAGAGGAAGTACTGAGACATGATATCAGATGACACCGCCAAGCAGGGAAGGGAGTCAGGAAGTCGATGTAAGTAATACCAACAACGAACCAATAAGGACTGGCCGGAGATCAAGAGGTGTCACATCAGCGCCCAACCAGGAGACTGGGGATTGGGGACAACCTGAAGGTTCCGGTTACCAGACATACCCCAGCATGATGGACAGGGTCTAAGATTTTGAGATGGGCATCCGTTATAGAGGAGTACACCTCACACCGATAGTCGAGTTTCGGCCTAATAAGAGCATGATATAGGTGGAGGAGGGTGGTCTGATCAGCCCCCCAGGACATATGGCCCAGGTCCCTCTAAAGGTTGAAAGCCTGTCAAACGTCTGTCAAAAAGAAGCCCCCCAAATTGAGTCTCCTCAGCACAACGTATCCGGTGACCATACATGAATAAGTCCGGATTGGGGTGGACGCCCTGGATGCGGCGGAAGTGTAGAGCAACAGTTTTGGCAGGAGAAAAGCGAAACCCATGAGAACCAGCCCAACACGACACCCTGTCCAGGACAAGCTGCATGCATCGATTCGCCACTGACATATGGGAAACAGCAAACCAGACCACCAGGTCGTCAACGTACAGTTGCGTGCACCAATCGGTATCCCCCCTCTTGGCTGAAGCCATGGTCAGAGGAGAGCAGGTAATCGAACACATTATTGCAGAATACCTCCTTCTAGTGTGTTATGGATGGTATTGGTAATTCAAGTGAATGTTTAATCACAGATATCAACAGCACTAGTCAGTATTATCATGCCTAATGGAAACTTTCATAACGGGGCTGGGTAGGATAGTTGCCAGTTAGGCGTGATATCACTGACAATTGATGTTGATATGTATGATTAAACATTCATTTGAATTACCATTACCATCCATAACACACTAGAAGGAGGTATTCTGCAATAATGTGTTCGATTACCTGCTCTCCTCTGACCATGGCTTCAGCCAAGAGGGGGGATACCGATTGGTGCACGCAACTGTACATGGAGTTGCAATACCGTCCGGAAGGGGTAAGGCAATGGCATTAATTGCCTCTGCAAACAATGTGACACTGAGGACGCTTCCCTGGGGTATGCCCAGCTCCTGTGCTACGGGTGCAGAGAGGGCTGTACCAACCCTCACACAAAAACTGGGCTCTCAACTCATGACTGACAGCCAGAGGTTGAGAGTCACAGCTGGAGACTCTTGCAAAAGCCTCCACCATGGTGTTGGCCACTGTTAAACTATCCATGATATTAACTCCATTGACATTAAGAACAGGTGGAGAACTAGGAGAAAACTTCCCCTCCATCTTATGGACTCTCCCGAACATTTGGGTGAGTGGGGTTTTAGAATTAATTGAAGACACATAGACATTCCAAAATGCACTTCGTGCCTCTTTTAAATTTTGTTTAGCCCATGACCTTGCCCGTCGGAAGTCCTCTAAAAGAATAGGGTCCCCACGATTGCGACGAAGGCGGGAGAAAGCAGTGCGCTTCTCCCGCACAGCAGTGGTGCAGACTGGTGACCACTAAGTGACAGGACGGTTGAGAAAGTGGCCATAAGTTTTAGGGATACAGTTGAGAGCAGCAGAGTGGAGCATAGCATTAAAATTGATCACAGCCTCATCAGAGCTACTAAAATCTGCATCAGAGGAGACCGGAGAAGTAAGCTCTTTGAGAAACTGCCAGTCAGTCTTCTCTAATCTCCACTGAGGAAGACGAGACTGCAGTTCATACCTGTTATTTTTCAAGAATATAGGGAAGTGGTCACTACCATATAAATCGGGCAACACACTCCAAGTAAAATCCAACAGTGCACTGGGTGAGCAGAGGGAAATATTAATGGCGGTAATAGTCATAGTAGGGCTATGGAAATGTGTCACATCTCCCGTATTTAAAACCCCTAATCCCACATCCTCAATAAAAGAAGCAAATAAAACACCCCTGGGATTGACCGAACTGTCACCCCATAGAGGATGACGACCATTAAAATCACCCAATATAATAAAGGGAGAGGAAAGGTCCCGTACAAGACGGTTGAGATCACCCCTCTCAACTGTAACACTGGGAGGAAGGTATAGACTGCACACAGTGTATGGGCAGTCCATAAAAACCTTAATTGCTACAGCCTGGAGCGGAGTGTCAAGCTCCAGGCTCGTGCATGGAATATCTCACCGAACTAGGATGGCAGGGCCACCATGGTGACCCTGCACTTCAAATGAATTGGAATAAAATGCAGAGTATGCTGGAGGACTGGCAGGAATGTAGTCCCCAAGCATTGTGTCTTGGAGACAAACACACACAGGGGAGAAGCGAGAGGGAAAAACGAGCAGATCTTCCGAAGAGGCTCGCAAAGCACGGCAATTCCACTGAAGGACCATGAACAGTGTTATTTTAATTCAGACTTTTGAGAAGCCTCATGGAGGGACTTCCCACTATCACCTTAACCTGAGGTTTTACTCAAAAAACAAGTTTTGTCTAATCCTGGGCCACTAGAAGAGCGAACCAGAGGAGTAGTGCTTGAGGCAGTAATTGGGACCTGTACACAAGTCCCTGAAGCACCTGATATGTTAGAAGAAGGTGAAGGTAGATGAGCAGGGGTATTCTTTGAAACAACTACATTGGTATTATCCTGTACAGTAGTGGTATCACTGACACAGGCAGAGACATCAACATCCATAATACAAGTGGAAGAATCACTCTGCTACTCGAGCAGAAGAGAAACCATACCGGTATCATTTGAAGTCTCAACAACCGAGGTATCCACATTCACTTCACGCCCTTCCGATGTTACCAAAGGAAGCTTGCGAGGGGAAACATCTATAGAATCAAGAGACTCAGAGCCACGAGAACGCTTATGGAGATATTGAGAGGAAAATATGGATGAGTCTACAGAGACGTTGCATTGCAAGGAGGAACGTCCATGGAGTCAAGTGCCTCAGAGGAACCACAAAGACGTCTCTGTTACAATTTAGTTGACTTGGGTTTCCTTTTTGGAGAGCGTGTGGCAGCGTGAACCTCTACCACATGGACGCCTTTAGTTAAAGCCTGAGACTTGTCATCAGTTGGAGGGTCACCATAATGAGTGTCTGATACAGTTTTCAAGACAGATAAGCTACTATGTAGTGAAACCGGAGAAAAGTTCTCACCAAAGTAAGAAGCAGCTGTTTCTTGGGAGAGGTGAGAGGGTGCTGCGACCGATTTAGATGTTGTCGACTTGGAAGGATGAGGGCAAAGGGAGGAGACGTATGTCCTAACACCACTATCCTTCTTTCGTCTGAAGTTGAGTTGCCGTCTGGCACTACAAATGCTGATGAATTGGAAGTTAGCCAAGTTGAGGATATCCTGCTCGAGGAGGTACTTCTTACATTGGTGAGAACGTAAGGGGTGTTAGCATCCCTACAGAAAAAGCAGTAACTTTCTGACTGACACTCAGAAGTAGGATGTGCGTCAAGAGCAGAATAATTACAACACTGGGAACGGTTTGTGCAGTTCCTCCTCCCGTGACCAAACTCATAACAGCAAAAACACTGTAAAGGACGCTCAACAAAAGGATTCACCTCAATAGAGGTGGGATTGATGTTAATGCGATCTGGGATATACGAGCCATAGAAAGTGAGGATGATCATATTTTTACTGTCTTTCATCTTTGTTACTCGCTGGACACTATCTGGGCACATAGCGAGAATATCCTCTTCTGAGAAGTCATACAGGTCCTCGTTTTGTATACGCCCCTTGCTATAATTAAATGTTCAATGTGGTTCGATTGATTCAAACATGCCATCAGAAGGACAGGGGAGATTGAGGAGCATCATGGCCTATGAAAGATCTTTGGCTCTGATTAAAACACCCTTACCATACTTTTTTATGTCGCCCATCGGTAGTAGTCCAATTTCTTTTTCCAGATACCTAGAAGCATGGATGAGGTTACCACGCCCCTCCCTGTAGTAAGCCACAAACCAAAAGTGTGTAGGAATGCGACGCTCCGCGGCTCCTTATTAATTTATTAGGAACATGCTCTACAGAGTCATCGAAGATGTTAAGGAAGTAGTCATTGTTACTATCAATTACATTTATGGACCGCATAATCTGAACCTTATAGTGAGTATCCCTGACAGACAGAGAATCTTTTGCCTCAAAACCTGCTTTGGCAGCAGAATTTGTATTAAAAGTAAAATAGCACCGATTAGATCTGCAGTCACTGTCATAAGTGATTCGGATACGAAGAACCACTCCAAACATTTAAAAATAGAGTGGATAGCGACATAGGAAATGGACGCAAGCACATTCGTCAACATTAACGAGTCCAAACCACTAACAGGGTTCGTCGACACAACACCCAACCTGCTGGGTCTTCTCTTATTTGCGACCTTCTGCATACCACCAAGACCAGAGAGTTGTTAAACACCAGTAGTTCAGTGAGGGTAGGAAAATCGTTTCGTTCTACAGCACAAGTTTATCATAGTAGCCACCTGACCTATTTACAAGTATATATAGAAAATAAAATTTCATAAAAATCACATAGAAAATATACAATAAACATGAATTTTCTTCTAGCCTTTCTACAGACGGCCAGTGCTTATGACATCCAATAACCTAAACCAACATGCACCTCTTTTAGTCATGCAGTCAGATATTTGATGACATGATTCAACCCATTTAATGGCTGAAACTTCATTTCTTTCAATAATTTCTTTTATGCTGGCCATATCTATCCTTAGTCTCTTTTCATATACACTTTTTGTAGAGTGAACGTTTTCCCACAGTGAGTGATTATTTATATGACATTCAATACTAATATTTGGATTCGGTGAATTTACAGGATTATGATTATACAGTATTTCTGTTAACATTCTGTAGAACAGGTAGATAACAGGACATATCAATGCCTTCAACCAATGCAAGTGTCTCAGCTGCTAAAGTGCTCTTAATTAACAACTCTTTTAATTGGGGATGCTGATGGTGTAACGGTTTGCACACTCGCCTGGCACACGAGAGATCCCGGGCTCAATTCCTGGGTCAGTGGAATTGTTGGACAATTTTCACAAACCCCTATGTCCCTGTTCACCTAGCAATAAATAGGTATCCGGCTGTAATAGCAAGGATAGCATGCTACCTTGTAGGCTGGGGAAAGATGTGTTGATGGCTGGGGAAAGAGGTATTGATGTAAACTACCCAGCACACTTCTCAACTACCCAGCACACAGTGGTGAGGGAAGATGTGCTGACGTAAATTACCCAGCACACTTCTCAACTACCCAGCACACACTGGTGGGGGAAGATGTGTTGATGTAAACTACCCAGCACACATCTCAACTACCCAGCAACACACTGGTGAGGGCTGGTTCTATCCAGAAATGAGGAATCTGGCATCCTCTACCACACCCAGGCCTGTTCTGTCTGTCTCCCTTACTATCTCTCATTCCTCCTGGGTAGCCGACGAGATCGCCCGATTGGGTGGCACAACAAGGAAGACTACAAACGGTGGGCTTGTTGACCCGGAGGTACAGCTCCAGACAGATCAAGGGTCCACACCCCATCCATCACAGACATAGTTTGGGCCCCGTCGGATCTGGCAACAGTTGCAGGTGGAGGGAGGGGGGGAGTTAGTGGGAGAGGAGGAGAGAAATGTGGGCGGAGCTATATAGGGTCACGAATGATCAGGTAGAGAAGATGTGTGTCAGGAGGAATGAATGAAGCATACACTGTGAACGGTATCGAATCACCAATTGTATAAAGCAGGGTTCTTCAAACATTTTCAGTCATGGCCCAGTTTTTACTATAACATCATTCTCGCGACCCATATAGAAAGATCTTTTACAAATGACCAGAATTATTAACCTAAGTAAATACAAGGCCAGACTCTGAAACGCAGTAATTATGATTAAAAGGCATTCTAACCAGAATTATAAACATAATTATAAGCACTGCCTCACCTACCCCTCCCTCTCTCTCTATCATTCTCTCTCAAGAAGGCTAATATTTGTGCAATGATTTTGTTTTATTGATAATAAAATATATAAATATTCGATTATAAACATATGTTAGGTGGATTCATGTATGAACTTGATATTTATTTTATTGTCCCGAACATTATTATTCTATTTTATTCATGTATTTATTTATGTGAGCCTGCGACCCAGTTTGGAGGAATTCGGGACCCGTAGTTTGAAGAACCCGGGTTTAAAGAAATGCATACTGCATTAACGTAGATGGATATAGGAGAGAAGAAATGTGATGATTTGAGGCGAGGGTGAGGGGGAAGAGGGTAAGAAAAATGAAGGTGATTAGTTGAAAAGTAATAACAAACAAATATAATTAGAATATATGTTACATTATATCCTTTAATTAAATAAAGGCACTGTCTTTTGTTCACCATCGTAGTGGGATAGACTACTGAATATATACTATCTTTTGGCTATTAGACAGCTATCCCTGTATTCCTTTTATCCCTCGTGCTTGCCCCGTAGGGGGGTATTGCCTGTAATTATGTGGGCAATACATTAAGGGTTTTGGCGCCCCTTCGGCCCCCGCCAGGTAGCGATACTGGGAACACATGGGAATGACAATCCCTCCAATGGTGAACACTGGTCGAGCTTGAGGAAGGCGGCAGGTGAATATTCTGCTCTTATCTGGGGAGACAATAATGCCACAGTGAGAGGAGGACACAGAGAAGGAGTCAAGAAACCGCTGGAGATCCCTTGGTGAGGTAGAATGAACACAGATATCATCAGCATAGCACGTAATTGTAGTTCCAGGTATATCAGGGAGAGAAGTGAGCAGCCGATGCATCAGAATATTAAATAACAATGGGCTGAGAACACCCCCTTGAGGCGTACCGAGATGAAAACTGCGCAAAGAACTGAGCGCACCACTAAAAAACACACGGGAGGTCCTCTTACTCAGGTAGCCCCGAATCCACCGTAATAGATTACCCTTTATCCCAAAGTCAACCAGTTGATCCAAAATGACGTCGCTATTAGCAACATCGAAGGCACTTCAAAGGTCAATGAAGGCCACCACACTGTCCCTGTTAAGGCGAGTGTACAGGTCGACTAGGCAGTGGTGTGTGCTCCGCTGGGGAAGGAAACCAAACAGCCATGGAGAAAGGCGATCTTGCAGTCTGTACATGAGACGATTGAGCAAGATTCTCTCCATAACTTTACAAAAACAGGAAGTCAGGGAAATAGGCCTGAACTTCGCAGTGCCGGGCTTAGGGATGGGTATTATTGTGCTGCTGGTCCAGGCTCGTGGTACACAACCATCACGAAGACAAAGATTGTACAGTAGAAGTAGAGGGTTCCCAGGAACTTGTTGAAGTAGGCGCAGCACAGCATAAGTAACACCATCATCACCAGGGGAAGAAGCTCTACCCCGAGAGAGAGCACGTCGCAACTCCTCCTCAGTTATCACCTCTGCATCATCGTCATCATCTTGCAACAGAGCAGACATTAGACGTAGCCGAAATTTGGTGAATAAACTATACAGTGATCACAATTATCTAACTGTTGGATAAATTTTGTGAATGTGGATACTCAGCTTATGGAAAATAATGAAGCCTTAAAATTGTGGAATCGACCCACAGTCATTCCCAACCACTATCATTTTTCCATCCCGTCTCTCCCTGCCACCAGTAAATGCTTCGAATGAAACTTTCAGTGGATGGTGCGATAGTTCTATATCAGTCAGAAGTGACAACACTCCACCAGCCCCTCCACAACCTCCCCCCATCTCTCTCTCCTCCATAACTCGTCAGGTAGAAATGACCCCATGATGAGTGAGCTCTTGTCTCCATACCATCAGCTCGCGACTGTACCTAAAGGTTTCACAAGTTTTTTTTTAACAGAACACATCCCAATTTCAGTAATACTGCTTTGACAGAATAATACCAAACCCTAGATGCATCTCCCAAACCATAAACAGTTACCAGACACTGCGGCTTCCTTTGGTGGCCTAATGAAAACATCTCTCAGAAAGACATCTCTTTGTAGAAAGGCAGATTTAATATTTATAGAATAACATATCCACTTTTAGGAAGCAATTAAGCTAAAAATACACGAAAAGTACATCTTCCTGCTGCAGGTGAGTCCACTCTAGTACATGACTCCAAATTTTCTTCAAAACCTCGAACTACTAATCTAGCTTTCACACTATATTTGTCATCTTCCTGCCTTTTCTCTGTACACACCCACCTACATGTTAGTGCCTTCTGACCAGCGTCCCGTACTTCTGTGTATAAACATTAAAATCTTTCCAGGTAATTAATTCCTTAATATTAGCTTCTTTTATATGCTTCTCATGTTCAGAATCATATGCAAAATAAACTTCACCACTTTTCGACACGCTATCATTTCCATCAATCTTCTCCCATTCATCATCACCAATAATATACAAAGTCTAGGGATTTTTCCTCTCCTTCTTCTCTTATGTTTAACCTATTCCTGTGAATTCCAGTGGATTTACCCGCTCTACTCAATACATCCGCCTCCCTCCACTCCAAACCTCCTTTGGGAATATATCTAACTTTAGATCCTACCTTAGGTATGAGTCTACTTGTCTTAGTTACTTTAGATACATTTGCCTGTTTTCCATCCGATCTCTTTGATTCTTGTATTTTTATTTCATGCTGAACTTCGTCTGAACCATTTTGTTCGTCTTCATATCTGTCATCTGGTTCACAATTATTATGATCTACCTTAGGCGAATCAGTATTCAAAGGAATTGTAGATGTTGAAGGTTTGTCATCCTAAATTACTTTATCAGTTTCATAATTACCTTTCATTACTTTAGACGAGTGAATTTTGTAACACTGACTACCATGTTTTATAATTAGCACCTTGCCATCTCTACCAATTACTTTGCCTGGGCCCTTTCATTCTTCTTGACTATCTCTCTTATATTAGACTGTATCTCCAGTGGTTAGCTGCGTTCCACAGGGACGTAAATTATGCCTCAGAGCACGTCTTATTCTTTCTGAAGTCTCAGCTTGCAGAAAGGCACGCCGTCCAGCATTCAGTGCGTTTAGATGCCCTGCAAACGAGAAATTTATTGTAGTTCCTTCTAGGGCAGGAGGTTGATCTTCAAGAATTGATGGAATTTTAGGATTTCTTCCAAAAACAAGCTGATATAGACTGAAACCGCCTACCATTTGTAAAGAATTCTTTACATGTATAGCCCAGGCAAAAGCAGTTGATAAAGGACACGAAGGTCTATCAGCTAATACTTTCTGAACCATGTTGTCAATAACTGCGTGGTTTCTCTCACAGAGCCCATTGCTGAATGGACTTTCTGCTGCGGTACATACCGAGGTTATATTTAAATTTTCACACATATCCTTGAAATAATCATTCGCAAATTCTCCTCCATTAACAGTAACAAATTTGGAAGGTGAGCCTAAACATGTTCCAATCCATTTCTTCATAATCTGATTGATGATAACCTGCTTGTCTTTTGAATGAATAACTGAAGAAATGCTAAACATCGTGGCAACTTCTACCCTGTACAAGAAGTATATTCCCTGGCGTTTATCCCAAACTATCAGGTCTATGGCCACTGCTTTATTAAAATCCCTTTCTATAGGTATACAAGTTACAGGTCTTGGTGGATTTTTTTTTATTTTATACATATATAACATTCATCAGTAATTTCTTCAACTAGTGACATATAATTTTCATCAGTATAACCAGCATCTTGCAGCAATAATTTAACCGATGACTGAAAGGATGTGCAAACTGCTTATGAAGCTTTAGAATGACATTCTTCTTACTCATGTAATCTGCAGTGGTTAGTAATGTTTGTTTTACAATCACTGTACTTTCATCTGACCTCATGAGGGGATGAGGGGTATGCAGTAATGTCCTGATACAGTGTTATGAAATGGAGTATCTTTGCCAAAAATAGGAACCTTGTCATTGCCAATGTCAAGCTTCACCTTTGCACGCTTCATAGATGGTTTACCTAACAAGAGATGTATTTCACTGCTGACAACATCAGACTGTAGCATACCGTATATTCTTGTTCAGCAATATTACATGGTAAACCTATTTTCTTAATTAGTAGACATTAATGTTTTTCCGTCACCGAACCTAAAACCCATTTTACTAGGAAATTCTTTCACTTTACTCAATTTCTCGTCATCTAGAGATTCCAAATAACATTTCAGCCAATCTTCTCCACAAACTGTTGATGTGCAAGCACTGTCTAAAATGGAATGATTGAGAGACTTGCCTATTAATCCTTCTATCTTCACATCGATTACCTGGTAATTATATGATGAAGACATTATGGGGTCCTCTACGCTGACGTCCTCTAGCGTCTCTTGAGTTGATCCTGTCACAAACGCTCGTTGTGCTCTTCTCTCCGGACAGGACCGAGCATAGTGATAAGTCGACCCACAGATACGACACCTCGTTCGTATCCCTTGGGCGTCTAAAGGGTTGCCTCGCCAGTTGTCCGTGGTGAATGACCTCCCTGCTGCACGTCCCCTTCCTCTTCCACCTCGTCCTCTTGCTTGTTGAAGTCCAGGTCGGTCTCTCTTCCACTCAACGTCAGACCATTCGTTGACTGAAGAACCGACGATAAGTGTATCGGCAGTCGTTGTTTGCTCAGTCTTCACACAAATAATAGTATCCTTTTCATGTAAAATAACAGTTTGTTTAACAGAGAACTTTAATAGAGAAGTGGATACTTGATCGAGGAGTGTATCTTTCTTTGTGAAGTCGACACCTATGTCTAACTGTCTCTCCTTTTGTGTTAAACCTGCACAATCCAACATCTTAAATGCATGAATGGGAACAGAGATTTCTGTGCCATGTCTCTTCACTCTTCTGTATAAGTTGTCTGTATTCCATTATGAATTCTTCCATCGAAACATTTTCTCTCTTCAGATATCTGTCAAAGTCGGACCAAGCTTCGTAGGCACTCACTAATTCATCCTTTAAATAAATATCACCTAAAAATGACAAGACTTTTTCAATACCATCGTCTGCATCCAGCTGCGAAATCTCGAGTTCAATGAACACCTTGTCTCGCACTGCACTACCATCAGGGAAAGATAAAGCAACTGCTAATCCTTGTTGTTTCTTGGATAGTTTAGTTATTTTAGTCCATGCATCAACCTCTGTCTTCCATCGGTCGTTTTGATTAGCGTCACAAAATACTGGAGGGTGGGAATATCCCTGCGAGTTGGAGGAGCGTTCACTCATGACGTCGATGTTAGGGGCTTCCTCTGTTCCGGATATATACAGCATCACCGGTACCAGCAGCAGTAAACACGGTGTTGATCTTGTGGCCAAACTTGCGTACCTTGTCTTCTTACCCTACACCTTCACTGAACTACGCTCTGCTACCGTATTAAACACCAGTAGTTCAGTGAAGGTAGAAAAATCCTGAGTTTCATTCTACAGCACTAAGTTTATTATAGTAGCCACCGTTAGGACAGTCCGTACATGTTGCCTGCTGTCTTTCAACTGCCTTCCACCAAGACTTAGAGCTGCCACTACAATTCATGTGAAGCAGGAAATGAAACCAACCAATGAATCATAACCAACCCAAAACAGTTATTCATATTGCCTAGTTAACAGTTAACAAGAGTGACGTCTCGAGGGCCTGATCGTTCACCGCCTGAGGAAGAGAAAGGGTCTTATCGTTACCCATAAAACATTATTATTATTGGAATGGCCCCAGGAGCCAAGAGCTACTACCTACCGGACAGATGTGCTGGTCGCCATGGGCTGGGTACCTCGTCCCTCACGGGGACACTCGTTTTAAAAAACAGCCACAATGGCTTGAACGTTTGCCCACGACGGTGCTGAGACCCCCTTCCCCAACATCTCCCGGCCCAGACACCCAACCATCTAACACAGGACGACCCCTAGAGGGCAGTCCCTCTGGAGGGCAGCACTGTTGGCTCGTACTGGCATCCTATTGCATGGGAACCATTTAGTCTGGTCTCTCACTGGCGACCTTTCTAGCATGGGAAGCCCTCTCTCCCCGAAATCAGGGCAGAGCAGGTAGTCTAGCTCGCCAGGTCTCAGAGACACGCAAGCCCCTCTACCACAACAAGGCGGTTCCCGCTTGGGGGTGGAGTTCTGGAGACTTGCCCACATCCCCACTATGACAGAAAAGAGTGCAACCCGAAGGTTCCTTGCCCTCCACAACAAATACATGAATACAAAGAATAGAAAGAGAATTTCACAAGAGTAAAAGGAGAGAAAGTTCAACGAGACCCTTCTTGACCTCATTGATACTGCATGTACTGATGCTATGGAGATAGCCCTACCACAGGATAGAGTTTCTTATTGCCCAGTGAGAGCTCGTGAGAAAAGGGTCTGTGATTGGATTTGACAAAAAGTTGTCAGAGACAGGAAAGAAGCTCTAATCGAAAGGACAGGTGAGTCTATTTGAAAAAAAAAAAAAGTATCAGGGCCCAGCAACGCTCTGCCACTGTTGAATGTATTCAGCTTGAATCTTCTTACTCCAGCAGTCCCAAGTACATCACTGATGAGAAAACCAATCCCTTCCCCAGGGTGCTCAAGTCTTCTGGTCAACGTCAGATACCGATGGTGTCCTCCAATCTGGCTCCAGTCTTGAACAGGACTAAGGTGAGCAACCGTAGAGCATCTCACATTATGAAAGCTGCAGCTGCCAGTTTAGGCCATGACACTGAAACTCTAGCCCTCAGCCAAGAGTCTATCCGTCATGCATGGTGTTCTTATTGTTCAGCTGTAGCAGAGGATATCAAGAAAACATTAACAGGGCACTGGGATGGGAAAATTATTCCTGATTTAACTAGTGGAAAGGTAAATCACTTGGCTATCCTAGTCTCTTTTGATGGAGTTGAAAACATACTTTTTTGTGAAAAAGCGTAAATCTGGAACAGGACCAGCTCAGGTTGAAGCTCTGATGGAAGCCCTGAATGACTGGTCTTTGGAGGAGAGGATCATAGCATTGAAATTTGACACAACAGCTTCTGACACGAGAGTAGTTTCAGATACCTGTGTGCTAGTGGAACAAAAACTCGGACGTCATCTCCTCAATCTTGCATACTATCATCACATAGTGGAGTTGGTGTTGGACAAGAGCTATGTTGAGTGCATGAGACCCTCCACAGGACCTCAGATACTTCTCTTTACCAGATGTAGGGATCGCTGGAAGTCACTCAACACAACTCCCCAAGAACTACATCCAATGTATAGGGAGGAAACATCCCAACCACTTAAGGATCAGGAAGAGAAACTATTAGAAAATTTCTCTCGACATTTCTTCCATTCGGGGGACCTACATAGCCTAGGTCTGGAGATCTAAGATTGCCAACTGTAGTCAATGTGGGAAATATCATAATCAAGTCCAACTGAGCTCAATTTGGCATACAAACCTTTCTTGGCAACAGTAACAATGTGGCCAAGGGCCGCAAGAAATTCCAACAATGATTTTCTGTACCAACCTAGTAAGCATAATAGACATTGTCAAGGAAGATTTGATCACAGGGACAGCCCCAACCAACATAACAGAAGTTATGGCAAAATGACATCTTCAACCAATCCATGAGCACAGTGACAAGGATTACAGACATGATAGCCATTATCAGTGGGGTAGAAAGAACAGCTGTGATCTCAGGAAGCCGTTTGATACCCTTGCAAATCACGAAAATCAAGAGAATAAGAATTAAGCTAATCCTACTTCCTTGTGGAACAAGCAAGTAAATTTTAACTTCTGATATTAAGATCAGTACCGTATGTAGTGATTACTAGTAACTAAAATGAAAATATTAAATACAGTTGAATTAGTAAATGTCAAAATCTTAATCAATTTACCCATACAAGTGCCGTGTTGTAGTGCCCCATAGCCATTTTCTATATTTTTCAATACATTATGATGTTTAAATTTAATTTATGGGCAAATTTGCTCACTCTTATATGTCTTTGATCATCCCAATTATCGGTAGCTGCATTTCTTCCACATTAATTGGCTTATAGTAGAGTAAGTACCATGAGAGAGGCATCAACTATAAATGTGTGCCTGTGTGTGTGTGTTTTGAGGGTTTTTTTTTCGCAGGGCAGTGCAGTGTGGAAATTAACATGACTGAAATTTAGTGGTGGGGATGGGGTTATGTCTTCGTCCATGTTGTCGTCAGTGGTATCTTTCTAGGTGGTGGAGCAGGAACTGGTGTCGGTGTCCTCCTCAGTCTCGGAGTCTTGTTGGGAAGGTTCAGGTGGTGGTGGTGATGGTGCCCACAATTTTCCCTGCAAGACCAAGCGTGGAAGCAGTACCGGGTGTGGCCAGTGATTAATGCTCATATGCCAAACATTAAAATCATTAACAGCAAATTTTCACATATCAGGCTTTTAACTATTCTACATTAGCTTCAACATCTCGTTGTACAATAAATTTGTTAAAATTAGTATATGGTGCAAAGAAATAATTTATCGTTAGGGATATTAACGATGGCTGTATATATAAATGTTGCAAGCCTGCCCAGGCGACCCTGCCTATGTGACCCCATAGGTTGGATTAGGGTGTGGAACTCTCAAATGCGGGACACGTGTGTAGGTCACGCATCCACCATGGACGGTACATTTCCAAGACGCTCCCGAGTTCTTCACAGCCAGGCAAAGGAGATTATTTTCAATGTAAATCGTTATTTCCTTGAAGAGAAGACCAACCGAGGACCCATATTAGATCCTGCTAAAGCCATTAAACGCACGGCACAAGCTACCAACGTATCTGAAGCGACAGTAACGCGAATATGCTCCAAATTAAACAAGGTTTGTGATACCGTGGAGGCACCAGAAAAGCCAGTATTCTCCTCGCCGACGAAAACTAGCACGCCAACTGTAACTAACTTGGATGAATTTGGTAAGTGTGTGGTAAGGAGGACCATTCTAGAGTTTTATGAAAGAAAAGAAATACCTACACTCTACAAAATCAAGGAAGAACCGAAAAAAAAAAAAAATTTCAATGGTTGCCTGGAGTCTCTTAAAAAAATTGTGCTCCAAATTGGTTTTAAAATTTCAAAGATAAATGGAAGGAAATTTTTGATGGAAAGAACTGATTTTCTTGATGCCCGATCAAAATTTCTGCAAAAGATGCAATACTACCGACAATCATGCTACAGCTTTATTTGCCTGGATGAAACCTGGGTAAACCAGAATTATACTGTTCCCAACTGTTGGATTGACACTGCTTCCCCCAAAGCTACGGGAATAAAGATGCCCACTGGAAAAGGAAGTAGGCTAATAATTCTCCACGCAGGAACCAAGCACGGTTTTATCAACAATGCTGAGTTCATTTTCCAGGCGAAGAACGACGGAGATTACCAGACACAGATGACAGCAACAGTGTTTGAGAACTGGTTTAGGCATCAGTTACTTCCAAACATTCCACCTAACTCGGCAATTGTCATGGATAATGCTTCATACCACTCGGTTCTACTTGATAAGCATCCAAACACTTCATGGAAAAAAGGCGACATTTAGGACTGGCTTGCTAACAAAGGAGTTCAGCCAGGTAGTGAATTACTGAAAGGACAGTTACTTGAGCTTGCCAAAAACATTGCAACGCAAAAAAATATCTGATTGATACAATTGCTGAAGAATCAGGACATAGGGTTGTACAGTTGCCATCAGATGACTCAAGGCCACCTCCTACACCAACAAGCTTGTTTTGCATGATATTCATTGCAGAAAAGTTAAATCTGCTTATTGACAACTTAATTAACACTGGGTTTGTTTCACCCGTGCAGACGATTAAATTTCGGTCCAGTTCATATATTTCAATGATACCAGATACAACACCAGCATGTTCGTGGGTGGGGTGGCCTCGAGTCATCTGATGGCAACTGTACGGCTACTGCCATATCATTGCCAGTACAACCCTATTGAACTTATTTGGGCACAGGTAAAGACGTACATAGCCAAGAAAAATAATTTCAAGATGGTCGACCTCAAGCCTCTCGTCAAAGAAGCATTGCTGCAGGTCACACCCTCCGACTGGATGCAGGCAGTGAAGCATGCTGAGGAGCTCCAGATAAATGATGCAAAATTAGATATTGCAGTTGATCACATGGTGGATTCATTCGTGATCAATATATCTGATAACAGTTCAGATGAAGAATTGTCTGATTAACTTCACGATCAGAGAGAGGAATAGGCCTCCAGGGGAAACCTCTTAACAAAAAAAAACGCGCCAAGGCTTTTACCTCTATGGTGGTGTGGAAGAAAAGTTCGATTCATTATAATATACTGTACAAAAATTATACATCTAAACTTATGTTGGTAATGTGAATACAAAATAAATAAAATAAACTTATGTTGGGCATCTTATATTAGGTTAGTTTACCCATTGAAATAATTTTCCCATTCTCTAAATTGCTTTGTTTTGGTATACATGTGGCACCAGCTCGTACAGTTACCTGCCACACCTGATACTGCTTCCACGCTTGGTCTGACTAACTTTTTAGGCAGCATTAACCGACGACAGGGGCGGGCCGGAGTCAGGGTTTGTGATGTGTCCGCTCTGCTCCTCCCTCGTCGTGTCGGCTTCAAGGCTTGTTGCCTCGTATCTTGGTGGTGGTAGTGGTGGTGGGTGGTTGTGGATCAAGAGAAATGGCTATTGACGACAAGAATGTTGAAATTTTCAGCTTTATTACTTCAACTCCCCACCAAGTAATCATATTTGTACCCTACCTGCAACGAGCTCCAGATCTGCTTCTGTCCCCTTTCCTCGACGAAGTCCACTTCACGGACTCTGACTGAATACCTGTATGCGTTTGAGCAGTATACTCTCTACCAAACTTTTTCTACGTCTATACATATATATACAGTATATATATATATATAGTACACCGCAGATCCACTGCATGCAGTACAACCCGTTGAAGGTGGTAGCAATAGATAAAAATTTGAAATTCGGCTCGAATGTCCCCGATTTTTTACAGTTCGCTTATTCGTTACGGCTTCGGGATCTTATTCGCGTATGTGTATACTAGGCTTTACCAATCAAGCTACAAGGAAAACCTTCAAATTGTCAGTAGTAAATGTTTTGCACAACCATTAAAACCGGCATAATGTTTAGAACTGGATATATATATATATATATATATATATATATATATATATATATATATATATATATATTCTCTTTCAAACAAACGAGGTTGAAGGAAATGGCTTGTTCTGCATTAATGAGTTTATTATTTATATTTTCAATATTTCTTACAGTTTTTCTCAAGTCTTCACTTAGATGGTGGATAAGTGAGGCAAATGTTGAGTTGTTGGGAGAGGTCGACGTTTCGTCCAGTACATTGGACATCTTCAGGAGGAAGTGGCGATTCTGAGTGGGTGAGGGGTATTTATCTGTTTTCCGTATGTGGGGTGGGCGGGGCCACCATATCAGAGGCCTAGTGATTGGTGGATGGGGGATAGCTTCTGATTCTGGCGCTACGTCTGAGTTGTTGGTTGGTTGTAGTGGTGGTGGGTAAGATGTTAGATGCTTGTGGTGGGTCAGCAGGTGTTGGAGGTGTGGTGAGTATCCTGACGGTGTTGGTGATGTGTCGTTTTCTGGAGGGCAGTATTTGGAGGTCTTGTGTCTGGTTGTAGGGTTTCTATGCAGATCGCTTCTAGGTAGGAGAGTCTTCTGCTGTGTGTTTCTTTGTCTAGTATGGTGGTATTATTTACTAGTTTGTCTCGTGTCAGAGCTTGGTTGTCGTGGGTACTGTAGTGATCTTTTATAGATCCTGACTGGAGGTGCATGGTGAGCCGACGAGACAGTGATGTTTGTGTCTTACCAACATAGTGGTGAGGCTCACAGTCCACACTGTTACAGGTGTGTTGGTAAATCACGTGGTCACTGTTCATCGGTCTCTTGAAGGTAGTAGGTCGGTTGTGTAGGGTGAGGTTCGAGGTTTTTGGAGACGTAGTAAATTACTAGTTTGATCTCGCTGTCTGGGTCGGTGGGGTGGACATTCTTCTTTAGTATGTCTCTTAGTATGGTCTCATCAGTCTTGTAGTCGGTGGACATGTAGTTGCGGTAGTAAAGTTTGATATCACTGTTGGGTTTGGTTGGGGGATTCACCTCGTACCATCTTTCCAGCTGGAGTTTGATGGTGTTGGAGACGTCTGTGTTGGAATATCCATTGTTTACCAGGACTTGGGTGAGACGTTCTAGTTCCTGGTGTGTGTCTCTCCAGCTGTTGCAGTGGGAGAGAGCCCTCCTGACGTAGGATGAGATGGTGGATTGGAGGTATCTCTTGGGGCATTCACTGTTACCATTTAGACACCGTCCGTTGTTGGTGGACTTTGTGTACACTGTGGTTCGGAAGTCTGAGTCGTGGTGGGCAACCAAGAGGTCCAGGAAGGGTAGTTTGCCATCCGTTGATTTTTCGTAGGTGAAGTTCAGACCAGACGAGGAGATAAACCGTTGTTGTAGTAGTAGTAGCTCGTCTAGGTCCTTCACTTGAACAAAAATGTCGTCAACATACCGAGAGTACATCGATGGGCGATTACATTTGAGAAGGTCCTCTTCAACAGTGCCCATAAAGAAGTTAGCGAAGAGGACCCCCAGGGGGCTACCCATCGCTATACCGTCAATCTGCTGATACATATTGCCACGGGGGCAAGTAAATGGAGCTTCCTTGGTGCAGAGTTCAAGTAGAGTCTTGAGGCAGGTCTTGGGAATGTCCAGTCGTGGGAGGTCTGGGTGTTCGTAAACCCGGTGGAGGATAATGTCTATAGTTTTATCCACTGGTACATTAGTGAACAAACTCTCAACATCCAGGGAGGCGATGATATGGTTGTCTACTTTAGGAGAGTCACGGAGAATTTGTAGAAAATCTGTGGCTGAATTGAGGCTATACTTGCTGGGCACGTAAGGTGAAAGTAAGTTATTCAGAGATTTGGCCAGTTGGTATGTTGCAGTTGGGATCTGGGAGATGATAGGCCTGAGGGGGTTCCCAGGCTTGTGGGTTTTCACTGTGCCTTAGGCGTAACCAGGCGCAAATTCTCCAATAAGTTTTTTCAGGTGGATCCCTCCAGCCTTAGCGTTGATGGTAGAAATGGTGGTGTTGGCCCTTCGCTTGATGTCGTAGGTGGGGTTGCGCGTGATTCTTTTGAATTTGCTGGTGTCACTTAAAATGTTGTCTACTTTCTGTAGGTATTCCTCTCTCCCATGGACAACTAAAGAGGAGGCCTTATCAGCACGACGAATGATGATGTCCGGGTTTTCTCGTAGCTGTTTCGAGGCAAGGAAGTGATTTTTACTCAGGAGTTTGCTGTGGTAGACTCCCCTCGTCTTGGCGGCTTCAGCAAGTAGAGTTGGTTGAAGTGCAGTTGAGGTAGTAATGTTCCCGTTTTTCTCTAGTTGGTGGATGTCGTCTAAGAGGATCTCCATCTCCAGTCGTTTCCGGTGTGGTTTTGGCTTAGTCATATAGTGACAATTTAGCCCCATGTTGAGAAGGTCCTGTTGATCTGGGGTGAGTGTGGTGTCGGTGAGGTTGACGTAACCTGGGGACGGTTGAGGTAACTTGATATTGCCCCCATATAGATGTGATAGTTTCTTGATGGCTACACTCTCTGTCTTTCGTCGGTGTTGTTCCCCGAGGAGCTGTAGTTTTCTGTTGATTTGTAGTCTTAGGTCGTCGGTAGTGGTTCCATCTTCCCATAGGTGGAAGAGAGCATCTCGTTGTGTTCTTAGTTTTCTTGCAGTTTCTTTTTTCTCAGCTATTTCTTCTCTCACCAGTTATTCACGAAACTGTAGAGTGCTGTTCCTGTTTCTGGCATTCTCGTTATGTAGTTTTATGTTGGTGTAGCCAGGGAGTATATTCTCTTTCAAACAAACGAGGTTGAAGGAAATGGCTTGTTCTGCATTAATGAGTTTATTATTTATATTTTCAATATTTCTTACAGTTTTTCTCAAGTCTTCACTTAGATGGTGGATAAGTGAGGCAAATGTTGAGTTGTTGGGGGAGGTCGACGTTTCGTCCAGTACATTGGACATCTTCAGGAGGAAGTGGCGGGAACTGTGTCCTGAAGAGCGAGTGTAACAATCACTCCAATCATCAAGAATAGCAACAGCATCTTGTTCCACATATGCTATATGGAGACAATATTTCATTATTTGGTTTTGTTAGCGGACCTAAGTTTTTGTCTGTATGTATTTGTTATACTAGATGTGGAAGTGTGATTTATTTCTTGTGAGTTTTCTTTATTTGTGCTATATGTGCTATTAATGTGAACCTTTTTGCACCTGTCTACATGCACTATATCTTCCTTCTATTTTATTACCATGGGCTAATTCTGTAATCACATATGGACCTAAGAATTTGGTAGTAAGTTTAGACAATCTTTCTGGACTGTATCCCCTACAGCAATATTTATAGTTACAGCTTTAGCATGTTAAACCCTTGCAGTTGTCTAACTGAATAGTCATCCATATTATGTACTGGAGAAGATTTACCAATTAATATGTCATACGGAAGTCTTTTATCGGTTCCATATATGATAGAATGTGGGGATTAACCCACAGATGAATTTATGGACCCATTTATGGAGGCTGTTTCAAAAGATATCCAGTCTTCCCATGAACGTTGCCTAGGATTAGCTACATGTCACAAAACTTCTAGGATTTTACGATTTGCTTTTTCAGTAAGACCATTACTGGCTGGATGATATTATGCTGTTATGAAAGTCTGTTTAATGTCATATTGGTCACATGTTACATAACAAACTATCGGAAAAATCTTTACCATTGTCTGACAATATTACTTTAGATGTAGCGTACTGGCAGAGTAAGTTAGTTATGTGCTTGTGTGCAACTTCTTCTGCTGTCTTTGTTTGCAAAGGAGTGATGACCACATAACGTGAGGAATGATCTACGAACACAAGGCAATACTTTGAGCCTTGATGACTCGTTGATTAGCTTAACGCCCGTACTAAGAGTGACCCAAAAATTCTATTTCAGCTTTCAGGAATGTACATTTTGACAGCTTTATTTTTAATCCAACATCCTGCAGTCGTTGTAAGACTCTGTCTAATTTTTGCAGGTGTGTAGTTATATCAGGGCTGAATATAATTAGATAATCTAAGTAGGCTGCGACATCCTGGGTCATGTCACTGAATATAGTATTTATCATCCTTTGAAAAGTTACAAGGGCATTAGAAAGTCCAAAAGGCATGTTCAAAAATTGCCAATGACCATTAGGTGTGCTGAAAGCAGTAATCGGTTTGGATTGGTCGTCTAATTCTACTTGTCAATAGCCACAGATTAAATCAAGGCTGCTAAAGACTACTTTATTTTCTCCAATATCCATGAGGATATCCTTAAGGACAGGTAATGGGTATCTATCTCTGACAGTTTTCTCATTTATCTTCCTAAAATCAATTACAGGGCGAAAGTCACTGTTTTCTTATTTAATAGAAATAGTGGGCTGTTATAAGGACTGTTTGAGGGTTCAATGACTCCGTCTAACGACATGTCATCCACCATTCTATCCAGTAATTGTCGCTGGCTATGAGGTAATCTGTTAGCTTTTACATAAACAGAATCCGAGTCGGTTAGTGATATATGGTGTTTAACTACTGTAATTTTTCCTAACTGTTCACCAGGTAAGGCAATAGCCGACCTGTGATTCGCTAATATGTGTAAAATATGTTACCATTTCCATCAAACCATTCGGACCCATTTAAGAGTTACTTAACGTCACTAATGGTTGAACCAGCTAACGCTAGAGCCGTACTCGATGTAGTTGTCCCAAAATTGTCTAGAGTTTTCCTAACCATTCTGTGTACCATGCTAGTGGACCTCCTCCAAAAACATCTATGAGTGCTTCATTAAATTGCTTATAATCAGTTAAGTTATCTGGATCAGTGAATGCAGTTGCGGTCAACAGAAAACTAGCAGCTGAACCTGGCTTAATATGACTACGAACAAACCTTACTGTGTCTTGATCCTGTGTGATTCCTGCTGGAATCATTTTGTCCTCACAAACCCGTAGAAATGTATTAATGTTATAATTGACATGTTCCCCAGTGAACTCCTTAATTGTGTGTGCTTGTGGCAAAAGATTGATTGTTGGAGCTGGGGTTTTATTAGCCATTGTGTGTGGTGTGAAAGTATTTACAGACTTAGAGTATGTAGCTCCTGATCTTGTCTTACTAGGTGAAATTTTAGTAGAAAAAGAAGAAGTATGAGGTTTCATTTTATAAAGATATGTGATTATATCCTTGTGTTTTTCCTCTTCACACTTAGTAAGTTCGTACAAGTCAGTTAATGAACACGATTTTACATAGACAAATTATGTGCTATTACTCGATCGCCTTTTACGTCCATGTTTAGCGCAAGGATGTCTTTACTTAAAGGAGAAATGGAGCTGTCTACTGTACTTATACTCAAATTTGTTATATCAGTTGTATCAACAAGGCTTTCAGTGCTTTGAAATATTGCTAAACTATGTTTAAATTTGCGTAGTGAATTGATTGCTTTGCCGTATTTTCTCTCAAACATTATCTATCAACTTGCTATGGGAATTCACAAGGGACACAAAAATTCTGTTATATATGTGAAGGCGTACGCATATTTATTAGTACTCTAATTATGAATACATAGAATTTTTAATGAGGAGATAAGTATATTACGTTTATAGAGTTACCCTAATGTGGTTGGTGTTAATATATGTATAACGTAATTGTTAAGATATACCTATACGACTGATCATGAATAATTGATGGGATCGTTGATGCTGTAAGCTGGATAGTCGTACTGGGTTGTTGTCTATGTAGTCCTACCAAGCCTACGTCCTTCCTGCTGTAGTTTCTTGTAGTCTTGTAGACTTTTATATGGGAAGTCTTCCACTAAGTCCTCCAGTTCACGCCGCTGGTGATAGTAATGGTGATAGTAGTATTTGTAGTGGTGATAGTAGTGGTAGGAGAGGTGCGAGAGAGTAGGGTAGGGTGGTGCTGATGTACTGGTTTGCTGCTGTAGCGAGTTGAATGTAAACACATTTGCCTATTGCCTCTGCTCCTGGCTGTCACTCTCTCCTGTCTTCTCTTCGTTTAACTTTGTCACCGTTTTGTCACTTGCGATTTTTCTTCACCTTGTCTTCGTAACCACCGCTGGTCACCAATGTTTAGGTGGTTTTGATGTTTGTTGAGTATGGTAGCGTAGAGTTGGTCGGCGGTATTCTTCAAAGATACAAGGTGTTTGAAGTGATAAGCTTCTCAGTAATGTCAGTGTTTAATGAAAGAGAAGTCTCTGTACAACGGGAAGAGAATATGGGGAATGTTTGGTGTTACCGCTTTGAGATTCGTTATCAGAATGAAAGTCTATTGATATACCAAGTAGTGGCCGGCTTAACGGAAGCGAACAGCTTCCGGCGTGACTCTCTGACCTAGCAGTACGTGTGCTTGCTCATGAGACAAGTCAGCCAAAAGTAGATACCACCGATTTTTTTGTTTCGATACGATATCGAGTATTTTCCAGCTTTAAATCGAAATATCGAATACCGATACCGAGTACTTCAAACCCAGTATCGGATATTTTGAGTAGTTTTCAGGAAACTGATTGCTTGTATACATTGCTACAGTACCTTATTCATAGATGAATACGGCACGCGTCCGAGACCTGGACGGTGTAGTGTACGGAGTGACTGGAGGACATGATAAACAAATGAAAATTTGAGTCTGCTAATAAATTATTTTGCTTACCAAAGTAAATTAGACTAATTATTATATGATTAATAATGAGGATTAATTCTGCTGAAAATAACTGTCATTATACTCGGTATGAATAATGCAACTTTCTGCAAAAAAATCAACAATGCTGCTAAGTTCTCTTTATGTATTTAAAATATACTGAATGGAGGGGGGCATTCAATAATAAACATTTTATTTTTTTTGTCTCTCCCTCTTCTGACTACTACCCAAGACCGAGCATTGCCAGGCGTACGATGGACACAATTTACCAAGAGAGAGTGAGAGAGAGTAAGGAATAAGTCATATTTAATAGTCTGTTTAAAAAGTACTCATAGTACTCGATACCTTATGATTTGTATATATATATTTTCGATACTAACGTAATATCGAAAGTATCGATACTTTCGTATCGATCTGACCACCACTAGCCAAAAAGCAAACATCTTCCTGTATGCCCTTCTTGCCTAAAACTATATGTGTTTCCCAGGGCACCTAATAGCTGAAGAAGCAATGGGCCAGCACTCTGTTGACAAGATGTTAACTCATATCCCCTTGTGTGCTTGGCTTGTCTCTGAAACATTTCCTCTTGTGTATATATGTATGTGTACTATTGCTCAAAAAAGTATCTGAAAAATAGGGTGCGTGTGACGAAAAGTTGGGTTAATGAAGATTTAAATTATTACTGGTAATTATTCTTACCTTATCCCGGACTTACAATATATGGACGTCTCGCTGTGTTGGTTCAACTTTCGTCTGTATAGATTTAATCTATCGCCTTTATCTTCCCACTTTGTTATCAATTAATTTATTTTATAGGGTTCGTTTTCGTTATATATTCATATTATATACAGGGTGTATCGCGACGTATATCATTAAATTACACCAGAAATATATAATATAATTTTGAGTTTATTTTGTTCTATAAAGTATGCTGTGTGTGATCTCAGTAAAGTACAATGAATACTGATAAAAACTATTTTAACTTGTGTTATCAAATGGCGGTGAGTTTCGGAGGGAGTGAAAGCCTAATATCGTTTTCGGACCAAAGATGCCCTATTTATTTCATCTTAATGAGTTTTATCATGATTGCAATATTTATGTGATGTTCTAGAACGTACATTGAATCATATTTTCAATGCAGAGGGATAATACCAGGCCTGTATAAGAAGAAAATCCGTGAAATGTAGGGAAATGCTATTACTTGCAGCTGGCATTATGTCGGATGAGATTACCTAACCTCCAAAAGATATTATTCATATTTCGTCGAATATTATTTATAGGGGCCTGGTATTATCCCTCTGCATTGAAAATGTGATTCAATGTACGTTATAGAACATCACATGAATATTGCAATCATGATAAAACTTATTATGGTGAAATAAATAAGGCCTTTTTGGTCCGAAAACAATATTAGGCTTTCACTCCCTCCGAAGCTCACCCCCATTGGACACCACAAGTTAAAATAGTTTTTATCAGTATTCATTGTACTTTACTGAGATCACACACAGCATGCTTTATTGAACAAAATATACTCAAAATTATTTTATATATCTGGTGTAATTTAATAATATACGTCGCGATACACCCTGTATATTATTAGCAGTACAAAACGTAAGGTTTACAGAAACAACCAATTTACGTTACTTTCCTATATTTAATAATTTCAGTCAAACACCAACAATAATTAATTAAACAATTTTTTAATAAATTAATTTCACACGAATTGAAATACTAGCAAGCTAATAATGATAACACAAGAAATGATAATTACGCTACTCGTTTCTTTAACGGTTTTTCATAACGGTTTTCGTTAATCTTGTTTTCTTCAAATTTTGTTTACGATTTTTTTCTTATGAATTCTTGCGAGAATCCTATCTTACGTTAATTTCAATAATTAAGCAGGTAATAACACTGCAATTATTTTTTAGGTGCTTTTCCTGGACCTCCTACCAATTACTTTAATTAATATTCAAATTCAATTTACACTGAGTTCGCTATTAAACTTTCAGATTGTTTCATAGACTTCCAATTACTATAGATTCTTCACACTCGGCTGTAATTCTCAATGTCAATTCACACTTGTATCACTCGTGATTGCGTACCTTAAGAATTCGTTCATAGATCTTGAAGGCAGCCTCTTGCCAGCCTCGTACGAGAACCCAGTTACTCTCGCTACCCACTCGCTTACCTGCCATCCAATTGTCTTTGCACCCGGTTGATAAATTGTCAATAAAGCCTTGGAATAGCTGGTACTTGTCCGATGCTTATGCGACTTCAGACCATCGTCCTTGTCTGCGATAGACAAGGGAAATTACGAGATGAAGAGACCGAGGACAATTTAATAGCAGAGATGTGTGAGGCAGAACTCTAAAGTGGCTGACCAGTTGTGGCTGGGTGGGATGGCGTAACATATCATTCCGTGCTGTACCACACACTCTAGTTTAAATGCCCTGATACTGACTATCTTAATCATCCTATATAATTATACACCTCAGCCATACATACAACTCAAATTCATGACGTATATATAAATTCCTAAAAATTTCCCACTTCGTGATACAGTATGTAAGACACGCAATCAACCTTGCTTGGAACAATTAATTCCTTGATTTATTATACAACGAGACGTACGGACAAGTCAACAGTTGAGAAGGATGCACCTCGGTAGTTAGAATTTTTCCCGCGAGAGCACTCTGGGCTATGTGTATGGATTTTTTTTAATTTGTACTGTATTCACGTAAATACAGTACTAGCTAGCTAAACATACCAGTGAAATATCTACTCCGCCTGGCTTAATTTGGCCCTACTCTCTATGCTACGAATACTATTATTATTATGCCACGAGTATCGACTCGTGACAGTGCGATGGCTCTCATAATGAACAAGATTTCACGCCTTATTCTCTATCATTTACCCGAAACTTTCGTCCGATTTGTGTTATTGTAGTTGCCGAATTTTTTCAGATACTTTTTTGAGCGTTGGTACATACAGGATTATATGTGTTAAAGAGATAAAGATATACATATTTAGTTTAACAGTTACAAGAGCTTAACAATGTCTGTAATTTTAACAGTAATACCTGTGCAACTATGTTGAACAAATGTTTTTATAACTAAAAAGTAAAAATTCTTAATTATTCAGTTTTGGTTAAAAAAAAAAATGTCATGTTCCTTAACCAGTGATGTCGAGTATTTGCAAAGGTTTGAAATTACTCCATTAATTTTTGGGCAAAAAAATGTATGTGGCTAGTACTCAAATTTGAGGTAGGAAGCAGGGGAGACAGGTCTGGGGAGCGAGGGAGTGAGGAAGGGAGAAAAAGAGAGAGAGGTAGCAGGGAGACAGAGAGGGGGGAGGGAGAGAGCAGGAGACAGAAAGGGAGAGAAGGAGGATAGGAAACTAAACCTTAATAATCGTCTATAAAATGAATAAAATTTCCTAGTTAATACAGTTTCACTCAGTAGATTGATAAACCACAATATTCATAGATTATTGCTTCAAGATATATAAAGTAAATAACTACGAGATTGTGAAAGAAAAGTGAGATAGGAGATAGAAGATATATATCTGGACATGGGGGACGGGATTCAGTGTTACCAGATGAAATCTGCTCGAGGCAATTCTTAGGTGGGTTTAATTTATTGTGGCCAATAGTACCAACGTTCACTGTTTATATGTATCACTGTAGCTGACATACACAGGATGTGGCTGACTGATGAAACAAACGTATATACTACCTCTACTACTACACCCCAAATATAAACACTTTTTTTATACGTTTAAAAATGGTTCATATATATAATCATATAGATATGTATATACCTAAAGTTTGTGTTCGCTAACTGTTGTAATGAGCGTAGGGGCTGTGGGTAGGCTGGACTGGTGAGGAGGGCCACCAAGTTGCAAGTGTAGGAAACACCCATCACAAGTGAACCGAAGAACCAGAAGGCTAAGAAGACCCTCAGACTAACATATCTGGGAATCTTTGGCATACTTTGCCTAAATATTCCTTTGATGATGTACAGCCAGGTGCCTGATGCATTACCCGTCCACGCTTTACCATTAATCACAATCTGTTAAGGATAATGCAGAGTTTTTAACATAACTATTAATAGTTAAAAAAAAATAGATTAATTATTATTAACTCTTTGTGACTACATTCCATAATCCATATACCAATTACGTTAACTAATTTACATTAACCTAGGAATGGCTGGTTTGTAGTATTATTTATCTCAGTATGCAGCAGGGTATACCAAACTCCACAAAATCAACATGTGTTTATTGGTGAGGGGTGAAGCACATACAAGTACAGTATAGGTACACAGTAACTGGAACAAGGTATTACTCATAGAGGAGGAGTATGAGTTGGTGAGTGTGAGCCGGTTGGCTAGTCTTCCAGTTGGAGTTCGTGAGTGTGAGCCGGTTGGCTAGTCTGCTGTTGTCCTCTCTGTTGCTGGAGTTGTTCTGCCTGTCTTTCTGTTGTATGCCCCAATTTATATCGTAGGACAGTGGGCGGAGCTAGTAATCACAGTAATTAAATCTAGGCCTAGCCAATGGTATGAGTTGGGAGGCATGGCTTAACCAGGTAGGTCCAGAAGGTTCTTTGTGGGTGCAGCTGTCTGTGTGTACACACCTGATCTGAGCTGAGGTGAGGTGAGTGATAATATAATCCATCCATGGGGGAAACCCTTTCTACCTGTGACCTGACCTGACCCGTGTGTGTGACTACCTGCCACTCCTTTGTGTGTGTGTGGGTATGTGAGTGTGTGTGTGTATGTGCATCACAGGTTCGTATTCGTGTTGCTTTAACTCTTTCATGAAAAAACCCTAGGACTATCACTTACCAGGACAGGCGACTGCGTAACTTTGACTATGTGCAGCAGGCAGAGAAATAGCTTACAAGAGTTCTATGCGTCTGCTTGGATCTAGTGATAATAGGCTTGTCACCTCAGGTAACCTATGGACTAGTACTAAAACTGCAAAAACTTAAAATCTCATTGTCACCAGACCTTTAAGTAGGAGGAGATTATTTGCTACAATTCTCTAACCTAACCAAGTAAATATGACCTACAACACAAACGAATATTGGGGGTTTCAAGTAGGACTATCGTTATCTAAGGGTTCAAGCACATTGCCTCCACCATGTGTCAAACAATCTCAAGTCCATGTATATTGACATCTACAATGCAAAAAGCGTCACAGAATATTACAAACTTTTAAGCTTGATGACATTGTTGTAATAATTTTTGACTTAACGGACCCTGTGATGTAGTCAGAAAATTTTAGTTAAATTAGTTCTTCAAATTTTGCCACAAAACACCACCCATATGGAAGGAGCATGTTTCGTGGCATGGTCAGGAGGAATCAGAAGACTTCAATTCTCATACATAATCACAGGGTACTTAACCTTTAATTAACGGGTGTAGTAAAATTTCGACACTAGCAATAAGTCTGGAGCACCGCGGATGTAGCATTCATTCGACAGCACAGTTTTTTTTAAATTGAGCGGTCCTTAATAAGCTCGTTTTTTATTGGCAACAAAGTGGATGGCAGCTAGGGACTTGGCTCCAGCCATCTCCGCCACCACCAGTTAGTATTACACACACAGTAAGGGTAGAAGGACATATTTTCATCACTCCTCTTTTCCTGTAATTACAAGATATGTACAGTCGGCCACAGTGCAGGCAGTTACAGTCAGTGTTGCAAACTCCAGTTCTCTGATATTCGCAAACCTGAACATGCTAGCCCCTGCGGAGGGGAAAGAGGTCTTCGGCCTCTTCGTTAGCTGTCCTTGCGAGTGGGGGAGGCCTCTGGCCCCCCAGCGGCTGGTCCCTCATGTCGAAGGGAGTATAATAATTGGATTAGGGATCAAATTTCACCCATCAACTGATTTAGAGTAATTAAATTCAGACAACTTGCAAATTTGACCCCATATGACCTCGCATGACCCCACCTATATGCGGGCTGGGGTCAAAAGTACTTCTCACTTAGTTGAGCTACTTTGACTATCGTAAAACTGCCCGAAAACAGCATCCAAATCCGTGAAATAGGCCGTAGATTAGGATTTTGTAAATTTCCGTGAACTTTGGCCTGACCCGAGAGGTCAAGTATAGGTGATTCCCGGTAATGAGTTATACAGGTGCATGTAACTCAGGAAGACACGTCGAACGGTACCAAGATGGACGCCGTACAATCAAAAGTGACTTAGTAAAAAAAAAAAAAAAAAAAACTTCTAAAATTCACCCCGGGTCGGGACTCTGTGTGCGAACATGTTTGGTACATTGCTATTGATGTGCAAAATTTCAGCGAAAACGACTGTTGGGAACTGGTACTTTGCCTTTCCCCCCACACCCACCACCACCACCACCACCCCCTACGCTACAATTATATACAGGGTTATTCAAAACTACACTAACAAAATGACAGGGTAAATTCCTTACATGATGTTAAACATACTTCCATATATATTTTTCAAAATTGTAAAAAGTTAATTACACACATGAAAGCCAAATCCATTACCGTGGGCGAACGATCGAACGCTTTAAAATTAACTCCTCCCCCCACCTCATCCCCTGCTCTCTCTTAAGTGGACGAAGCAAGTTTTAAAACGTATGAAGCAATGAAACCCTTATCGATCATGGGATTCAAACAGATCCGGTGCTGTGTCGCATATTGTATCGTGAGTTAAAGTGCCGAATATTTTTTTATAGGGTGTACAATGCAGTGTAAATAAAAGTATCGGATTTTCTGTTATGGTTGTATGTGACACTCACTTAATACACTGTTAGTGTAAGCCCTGTAATAAAAAAATATGTTGAAACTATTAGTGGTTACTACTCTCTTAGCCTATCTGACATTACAAGAAACAAAAATACTTGGGATCAATTCGAAGCCTAAGGATCTGTTTGAATCCCGTGATCGATAAGGGTTTATTGCTTCATACGTTGTATTAAGTTCCCTCGTCTACTCGAGAGAAAACACGGGGTGCTGTAGGGGGGGAGTTAATTTTAGAAGTGTTCGATCATTCGCCCACGGTAATGGATTTGGCTTTCATGTCTGTCATTAACATTTTAAATTTTTGAAAAATACATATGGAAATATGTTTAACATCATGTCAGGACTTTACCCTGTCATTTTGTAAATGTAGTTTTGAATAACCCTGTATATATCAGCTATGGAGGTAATGATTTAAATGCCGTATGCAATGGCGTCAAACAATATATAGGCTACAAAACATAAGGGTAGACAGGATCCTTTAAAATCTAATGACCACGGGCACACACACACACGGAAATATAACAAAGCAAAACACGAGAATACAGAAAAGGAATTACCTCATAAACTGCATAATTAAATCCACCAAAACGAGAGTGGCACACCAGAAGTTCCTCCAAAACCTTGTAACAAAATGGGGTAGCAAGTGTTGGACAGTGGTGCATGCCAGACTATAGTGTCAGTGTGAGGTGCTCGACACAAGCGACATTTAGTGAAGGGAGGCTCACCATCTATTCCGGCAACCTGCCAAGGTGGCTGGTAACCCAACCTCAAACGAGCAGATGCTACACTGGTGAAATGGCAGCATGGTTCAGACAATATGAGGCGCACCGAAGCAGAAGGATATTAACTAACATAATCAATATTCGCCAGAAAATGCAGTTAAAGATTGGGAATGATCAGTTCAAAAACTTTTTGAGTTAGAATGAAGTGCTGTATATCAAATGAAAGCTGAGGAATTCAGCTTTCAATTGATATAACATAAAATTTGATCACAAAATATTATCATTATTTGTAATAATTTTGTTCTTTCTACTCACCAATCCATGTGTAGACAGCTGAGTCTTGACTTTCACTTTTATTTTTTTTACCTATCCAAAATCCCCCTCAACCCTCCCACCCCACTCTTCATGCCTTTATTATCCATTAAAGTGGCAAAAAAAAGGAGTAAATCCAGGGAGTAAGCACACGTTGTGTAATCACAAGGACAGCTGGGTAGTGAACTGAGTTATGAGGAAGGCAGGCAATGGTCACGTGGTGAGATTCCCACACTCTCATTGGCCCGACCATCTTGCATCTCGTCTCACATTGGCTGGTTGAGAGCGGGTGGAGTTAGTTCCCATTTGCACTGGCGTTCCCTGCCTAAGCATGTTCGAGGTAATCTAAGCAGAATACCACTTTGTATACAATAGGACTTCCAACCTTATGAAAGTGTCAGAAGAACAATACTAACTCCACCAACTTGTAGAGCAGGAATGCCAGATTCTATAGATATAAGAATCTCATTTTTTGCCTTCGTGGCGGTTAGTATCCTTTTGCTTCGGCGCGCCTCAATTATTATTATATGAATCTCAGTCAAAGTTATTTCTACTATAACATCAATAAATCAAGTATCGTTCAATTAATCCATACTTCTAATTGTTCTGCACAATGTTTGTTTGTAATGCTTGTCATATGGGAGGAAAATATTATATATATGTAATTAAAGAAAAAGAAGAACAAATTTGACAACTGGCAACTTGTGCACTTGTCACTGCCTGCTGCAGTTAATTAAGGTACAGTCGCGGTCAGCAGTTGTGTCCCGATTCCCTGACATGATGAATCGCAACGAGACGAGTTCGATGGTTCGAATAATGGTGCACCTTGCACCTCTCTCCACACAGCAAACCGTTGTTCTTACCTTCCAACTTTTCCTGGTTGCGAATCATCGTTCCTTGGGATCGGGACAAAACTGACCACGAGTGTACAGTACCATCGCTGCTGCAGTAAGTGACAAGTCCACAAATTGCCAATTGTCAAATTTGTTCTACTTTTTCTTTAATTACATATATATAATATTTTCTTCACATATGACATGCATGACAAACCATATTGTATCTATTAATGCATAACATATTTTGTTTTTAGGAAACTTATAGTCGCAAATAAAAGAAATAAAATAATTTTATATAAACTTTGTTGAAATCGGGAATGACACCTTCTCATTAATTAAGCATCTTGTATTTATCTTATATTTATATTTATCTCAAATTTGATGTCACTGTCAATTCACAAGAAAATTGTGGATAAGAATGAATGTCATATTTATATAAAAATCTTATCGATGCAGCAAAAAAACAGTTCAATGCAAAAAAGTGGTATAAATATTTTTAAGCCGTAATTTGGGTTAAACTCACAATAATATTTTTCTTTGGTCTGTATTATATTTTGGAAAACGTGTTTACGTTCAAAATTTAATGCAAAGTGTAATGGTGTTATAACGTCAAGGAAGACCTTGCGTCATTACCCGGGGTGAACAGACTCTAGAATAGACAATACAGTTTATTGGTAGTACATAAAGGTCACATAGAATATGTGGAGGCAGGAGGATGACCGTGTGATCAAGACAGGAACATGGATAGGCTTGGGGCAGCTAGGCAGGTGTGGCGGCAGACAGGGTGGCGGCAGGCAGGACCTTCTCTTTCCAGTGCTCGAGTGTAAGTGATTGACCCAGGAGGCCTGGGTAGGTGGACGTTCCCATGAATGAGTCAGACTGGCGAGGGGAAGGGAGACTGCAGATGGCGTCCCCAGAGGGCATGAGGCGGCTTGGCTTAAGGCAGGCGTGCTCCCAAGGGCGGCTTAGGTCTGTCTGGGTCCGGGATTAGTGTACCCGTCTGGCTAAGAAAAGACACAGGGATATAGGAGTGGTATATATACCTGGTGCTACAGGAGTGGCCATATATGTGTGGTACAGTCGCGGCCATAATTCCCTTTCCACGCTCTCGGCCCCTATATGTAGATGTGACACCGTCGCACCTGAGATCTGTCAAACGTAGTGGCCTGAGACTACTCTCTGTCCATACCTCTCGCTCTCTCTCTCTCTCTCTCTCTCTCTCTCTCTCTCATTAGATCGGATGGAGGGACGGGGTAGATGTTCATATATATATATATATATATATATATATATATATATATATATATATATATATATATATATATATATATATATATATATATATATATAGAGAGAGAGAGAGAGAGAGAGAGAGAGAGAGAGAGAGAGAGAGAGATAGTAGGATAATATATTAATTATTAAGGGAATGTTTCTTCCAGCATTCCCTACTAACTTTCCTCTCTCCCTCCCTCTCCTACCCAAGGATGATAGATTAGAAGTCTATCATCCTTGCTCCTACCCGTCGCTGCTTCATTAAACCTCTCTTCTCTTTCTTATTCCACGCCTTTCATCTTACTTTTTTTCCTCATTCTTGTTCCCATTTCTTTCCCTTTCCTTTCTTCATCTGTTTCTATCTACCACTAATTTCTACCATCAGAGAGAAAGAAAATAGTAGGGAAGGGTAAGGTGGTGAAAAGGAGAGAATGAGGTGTAGAGGGTGTTTCAAGTAATGGCCCCTTAGGGAGTTGGCGTAGTGGCTAGCGAAGAAAGTGAACACATCACTCATAATATTTTATCCTCACATTTTCACTCATCAGTTAATAATAGAAACATGAAAGGAAAAGGGACATAAAACATACTATGAGCGAGAGAATATGAGATGGGGAAAAGGGGATGAAAGTGTATGACCAAGAAAGACACGTGTTTTCGTGTGTGTGAGAAAGTGGAAGGGAAGTAGGGAATAAAGGAAGAAATCCCTCCCCCTCTCTCTGGTTGCATTAATTGTTGAAGGAATTAATAGGAGACTATGGACAGCTACAGGTTCAACATTGGAATGTTTTTTTGTTTTTGTTTTTTTAATTAATTGCGCCGTAGCGTCAATCAACCGGCAGGCAACAATACATACGGGTAGGCGGGACCCATGAGAATACAATGACTACGACCACACATACACACGCACACACACCACACACACACATCACGAAAACATAACAGAATGGAGCACAAGCATACAGACAAATACTTACATTATGACCTATTGAAATCCACCAAAACGAGGGTGGCGTACCAGAAGTTCCTCCAGAACCTAGTGGTTCAGCAGGTGTCGAAAAACCACATCAAGTGGCAGGCCCCGGGGCAGCAAGTGTCGGACAGTGGGGATGGCCAGGCAATAGTGCTCTATAGTGTTAGCACGTGGCGCTCGACACAAGCGACACTCAGTGAAGGGCGGCTCACCCTGCATCCCAGCAACCTGCCACGGTGAACGGTAACCAAGCCTCAAACGAGCAGAGACTACATTGTGCCTCCGAACCATGAGGCCTCGACAACGGTAGGAATATTTGTGATGGCAGACAGACTCATAATGTGTGATGGAGATGCTGAAGGGCCAATCTGCATCCCTGCGTCGCCATACAGGGAGGAGAGCGGCGGAGCGGACTTTAGAGAGGTAACATGTCAGGGAGAGAGGACGTCCAACACCACGAGGAGGCAGATGGCAGGCTTCCTTTGCGAGTGGGTCAACTGTACCATTGTGACGTAAATCTACATGGGATGGCACCCATAAAAATTTGACAGTCAAGTTACGATGACGCAATAAGGACAAAAACGATAAAATCTGCTGAACAACAGTAGAGTGTGTGGGCTGAACACTAGAGAGAGAATGAAGGGCAGGTCTGGAGTCACAAAAAATGGCAGCATTCACTCCACGTTGACAAACAAGACTAACAGCATCCAGAATGGCATACAGTTCACACAATGTTGAGATAGAGTGGTTACAGAGATGACGGCCAACCCAGGCCCCTGGAGGTGACTCCATGTCAGGTGAGAAAACGGCACAACCTCCTGCACCATCCACTTGCAATGAGCCATCAGTGTAGAGGCAGTATGGATCTGTGATGGAGGACGTCACTGTTTCTATGTGTTCCTGAGCCAACTGCCGCTGTAGAGAAGGCAGTTCCGACTTGGAAGTAAGTGTAAAGCTCACATCAGGTGTTGGTAGCATCCACGGAGGGGGCCCTGGTGGGACATCTGCTACCATTATATCTATATTAACTCCTCCGGGACGGGGCAAGAATGGAATTACGCGCTGTGAGTACGGGCCCAATACTAACTTTTATCCTGCCTGTCCGGGTATTTCCCGGAAAATCACTCTACTTCTCTTACTCCCTACGTCTAAACTACAATACTGAACAACTTAAATTTGATTGTGTACTCACCATCAACTCTTCCTCTTTCCATTAAAACCAACCCCAGCTCTCTAGGACACTCCATTGCCGAGAAATCAAGTGAGGAATGGAGGTCACTTTTCCCGTGAGAGCGAGGCTGCGTTCGCTTTGTGAGCGTGGCTCTGACAAGGACTGGCGCGGGTGGAGGAAAGATGGCCGCCGGCAGAATGACGCAACACTTGCCTCCCCCGGGCGACACGTCGTACGGTTCGTGTGCATCCTACCATTACAGCCCCTGTATTATTTGTGTGGTTAGCTGACCATTCCAGAGTGGTTTTATGCCCTGGAGAGAAGCGTGGGAGTTATGTACAGTATTTACGCGAAACATTTTCAGTGTCATTCGCACCATTTGTTCATGTTCAACGTAAATATAAATGTGTCACTATCACTGTTATCCTTATTTTCTATATATTTTTGTATTTTGTTGTTTTAAATTTTTTATTATCATTTTTTCTATGCGTAAATGTGTCACTCTCACTTTTCTTATAGCCTAATATGTACAAATGTGTCACTATCACGTCACTACAGCCTAAAATATATGTACAAATGTGTCACTCTCACTTTTCTTATAGCCTAAATAGTGTCACTGTCACCAAGTGTCACTGTCACTTTATTCGCATACTCCCATCACTTCCTGCTTCTATATATATTCCAATATATGGTAGTCTGAGAAGCAGTTTCCAGGGCATAACGGCACACAACATTCCTTGCACCAGAAGCGAGTTTCCTTGGACTTCTGGGGGTGACGTGTTGTGTGCCTGCAAACATAGCAGCGACGAGAACCTGGACGTCCTGACGGCAACGGTGGCAGATTAGTAAGGTAGTGGCGAGCCATATAGCCACTCTGCTGCAACCTGTCAGGCCGTTGTGCCGCTGCCTGTCTGCCTTGCTGTGGTTGCACAGTGCTGAACCTCTCCAGGAGCTGAGATATCAACTCTAGCTCGAATTCCCGGAGTGCCAACTTGGAGTCAGGGTGATGCTGGAGGTAGAGTATATAACAGTTCAGCACTGTGACATCAAGAAGGTGGAAGAAAGCCTTCTTGTACCACTTACAAGTTTTTCTCAGACAATCGATGGAACTCACCATCATGTCTGACTTATCGACGAGTCTCATATTGATGTTATAATCGAGCACAGCATCAGGCTTGTAGATGGTATCACCTGTGCCGCGCTCAGTCTTCCCAGAATCCTGCATCACGCCCCTGTTCACGGTGGTGAGCATATTGACGGGGCATTTATCGTGCCATTTGATGGCCAGCATGTTCCCACATTTCTTCTTGATGCAGTCGCCCCTCCGGGTGAGAGGGAATGCTGGCCACCCCTTCCTGTTGACACGAATAGTTCCGCAGGATCCTGTTTGGTGCTGCAGGAGAAACTGGCTAAGTGCTGGAGAGGTGTAATAGTTATCAGTGTACAGGATGTGGTTGTTGTCAAGGTAATCCCCCATGAGTGCCTTGACAACACTCCCGCTGAAGCCAAGAGGGTCGTCGGCCGGGACATCCACATCCGTACCTGAATAGAGTATAAAATCCAACACATAGCCAGTCTTACAGTCGCAGATGACATAGAATTTGATGCCAAATCTATGCCTCTTTGACGGGATGTACTGGATGAAGGACAGTCTTCCCCTGAACAGCACCAGAGACTCGTCGATAACCACTTTCTGGAATGGTCGAAAAAATGCTCGTATTTTCTCCTGGAGGATAGACATTACTGGCCTAATTTTCCACAGCCTGTCGTTCGGGTGTGGACCCATGTTGGGGGCGAAGTGCAGGTAGGACAAAATGTCCCTATATCTGTCCCTGGACATGTATTTCCCGAACGCAGGTGTGGATATCAGGGCGTGTGTGCTCCAGAAGTCCTTGAGGCGATGTTTCTTGACATGAGGCATCATCATGGTCAAAGCTAACCACACATACAACTCAGCAATATCGACGTCAGCCCATTGCAACATCTTACTATGTTCCCTGCCTGGTCTATTGCTGAGTTGCACAGAGAGTTGTTTGAAGATGTTTATCTCCTGCATCATGTAAGTCATCAATATTATATCAAAAAAGGCAGTGAAATAATCTAATATTGATGACCTCTGACGACAGGGAAATGCGGCCTGTATACCTGAATGACTGTCGTCAAAGGCAGGTATATTAGGCGTAAATTCATCGCAATCCGTCCACACATAGGGATCAGCGGGTCTATGACGAGGTGCGCCGCGTTGCTGTCGTTGTTGGCGTTGTTGTTGTGGTGGTGGTGGTGGTGCAGCGGTACCAGGGGCAGGCGAGAGTGAGTCGTCAGGCACGAGAGGAGAGGGAGAGTGTGGTGGTGGGGGAGGTGGCGTCAGGTCACGGGGGGGCGGGCTATCAGGGTCAACAGTAGGGGAGAGATAAGCTGCCTTTGTCCTCTTCCCCCTTCCTTTACCCTTCCCTCTTACTCCTACTCTCCTCCCTCTTACCACCACTGGTTGCGACGCATCCTCGTCCGACGAGGAAGAGGAAGACGAAAAATCTAACCTCCTCCTCGGCCTCTTGCCCATGGGAGTGGAGACGTAGCGAGGTTTGGAGGTTGAAGCAGGAGTAGACCTCTTCCTGCCTCCCATGCCAGATGTTGTAGGAATGGGAGACAAGAGAGTGTCTCCCAAACTACCTCCCACCCCACTGGTGGATGGAATTGCAACAGGGGCTGTAACCTCTGACACATCATGCAAGGCTGAAGTTGAGGGAAGAGCTGTGATGGAAGTCACCGCTACACAGGCATCTTCCTCAGTTGATTCGTCAGCTTGCCATTCAGTATCAGAGTAGCTGTCCAGGTCGTCACTCCCATATGAAAGGTCTGCCAGATTCTCCAATTCCCGCCCTATTGCAGAATCTGACAACCTTGCAGGTGCATGACGCAATCTAGCTGGTTGCACCCGCGGAGTGGAGGTTACAGGAGCGGGTGCGCCTGGCAGCGCGGTAGGATGCACCGAATCGAACGAGCCCGTATTTTCTTCACTACGCCCAGCCATTGTCACGGTCAAGCACACACTGATTGAATGTGGGGATGAAAAGGTCTGGTGGTGAAGTATAGCCAGATCAAAAAAAATCCCGACAAATTTGGCGTTTTTCCCCATAAATTACCAAAAGCGGGATTTCCCGCTGCCCGGACTCTGTCGACAGAGCGGGATTTCCCGCTGCCCGGCCTCTGTCGACCGAGCGGGAAATCCCGCTGCCCGGACTCTGGGGGTTAAGACTACGGAGCATAGAGGAAACAGACCTTATAAGAGTACGTCCAGCAGGCAGTATGGGAGGGACCTGGTAGTTTGGTCTAAGAGAAGTCCTGACTAACTGAGAGTAATGGGGTGAAAGATGTGGGAAATGGAGGCACTTGACAGTGAAGCAAGTAACATTAGAATAAATTCTCTCCACTAACGGGGGAAGACGCAACTCACGCTGCATGTTCACTATCCTGGTCGACATTGGACAACCGAGAATTATTCTCATTGCTCTATTCTGAAATTTTTCTAAAGTTTCAAGAGTAGCCCTAGGAAGTTGAATCAGAGCAGGGGAGAGGTAATCAACAACTGAACGGATAAAAGCAATATAGATAGTCCTGGCTACCGGGATGGAGATGCCCGAGGAGTTGTTAGTGAGCCATTGAAGTGGCGTAAGTCGGCGCTGGAGACGACCCAATAAGTCCTGGACAATGGGATGGTCTTGAGATCTGGCACGGACAATTGGCCAAATATTGAAAGGCGCGCCCAGGTAGCGATACTGGGAACACATGGGAATGACAGTCCCTCCAATGGTGAACACTGGCCGTGCTTGAGGAAGGCAGCAGGTGAATATTCTGCTCTTATCTGGGGAGACAATAATGCCACAGTGAGAGGAGGCCACAGAGGAGTCAAGAAACTGCTGGAGATCCTTTGGTGAGGTAGAATGAACACAGATATCATCAGCATAGCACGTAATTGTAGTTCCAGGTATATCAGGGAGAGAAGTGAGCAGCCGATGCATCAGAAAATTAAATAACAATGAGCTGAGAACACCCCCTTGAGGCGTACCAAGATGAAATTTGCACAAAGGACTGAGCGCACCACTCAAAAACACACGGGAGGTCCTGTTACTCAGGTAGCCCCGAATCCACCGTAATAGATTACCCTTTATCCCAAAGTCAACCAGTTGATCCAAAATGACGTCTCTATTAGCAACATCGAAGGCACTTCAAAGGTCAATGAAGGCCACCACACTGTCCCTGTTAAGGCGAGTGTACAGGTCGACTAGGCAGTGGTGTGTGCTCCGCTGGGGAAGGAAACCAAACAGCCGTGGAGAAAGGCGATCTTGCAGTCTGTACATGAGACGATTGAGTAAGATTCTCTCCATAACCTTACAAAAACTGGAAGTCAGGGAAATAGGCCTGAACTTCACAGTGCCGGGCTTAGGGATGGGTATTATTGTGCTGCTGGTCCAGGCTCATGGTACACAACCATCACGAAGACAAATATTGTACAGTAGAAGTAGAGGGTTCCCAGGAACTTGTTGAAGTAGGCGCAGCATATCATAAGTAATACCATCATCACCAGGGGAAGAAGCTCTACCCCGAGAGAGAGCACGTCGCAACTCCTCCTCAGTTATCTCCTCTGCATCATCGTCATCATCTTGCAACAGAGCAGACATTAGACGTAGCCGATGGACAGCAGCACGGGAAGTGAGTGCATCTTGTATGTGGATGGGTAGACTGGCTGAGGTAGATTGTTCTGACCAGGCATCGACAAGTTGTTGGGCATAGTTGGCGAGAGTGTGATGACGAGCAGTGGCCGGTGTCTTTTTAACAACCCGACGGATGAGGTGCCACATAGAAGCCACACTTGTTTGCTGGTTGATGCTGTCCGTGAACCGCTGCCAAGACTCAGTGTGAGCACACTCCTGCAGGGCAACTAAAGCGTCCCTAGACATCTGGTAACGATGGAGCAGGTCAGGGGTTGGGTTGGCTTGAAACAATAGGCCATCACGTTCAACCTCCCCCTTTGCCTCCTGTATACGTGCATCCAGCGTCCAGGAGTGGGCAGTATGGCGATGCTGGAGGTGTGGCCGGGAGACGTATAGCCTATAAAAGTCATGAGTAGCAGATACAAGATCAAAGTACAACTGTTCAGCTGATGATATGTCAAATGTAGGGAATACATGGGCCATGAATAAGATGTAAGTTGGGCAATATTTAGGGGGCACAGCAATACGCAAACGAGTGGCTGAAGTTAGAGAATAACGAAACCGAATAGCGATGTGTTCAGAGAATAAGTCTGGCACGGAGGAGCACAGGACCTAAGATGCTATCAGGCCAGACGAGAGGATGTAATTCAGAGTACCACCCCGTCAATGAGTGGCACCGCCAGTGTCCCAGCGTGTCAGATGATGTTTGCGGATGTATGAAAGGAGACGAACACCATTACGATTAATAGAGCCAGAACCATCACTCAAATCAGAATGCCGAGCATTAAAATCTCCCATATACACCATACCACCATACCTCCCTGAGAGGGGAGGAGCTTGCCCAGCAACTAGCGACCGTCCTGGAAATGCTTCCTAGAGAAAAATAACACTGAGATGATGACGAAAAACATAGGCCTTGAGTTGAGTGAGCTTAGCATAACTGGTGATACCACATACATTCCAGGAGATGACATCCAGCCGGCAATCACAAGCGAACTCTGTATTTGGAAGTAGAAGTCCGGTGAGTGCGGGCACATGAGCGACCTGGAGAAGAAGATGGACCAGGAGAAGGGACTGACTCGAAAAGCTTTTCAAGGCGAGATGCAACAGTATCCATCTTTTCGGTAAGGGTAGTGATAGTTGAGATGATGGCCTGCTGAGCCTCGACCAAGGTGGAGAGTTTGGAGTCATTGGCAGCCTGCGCGGCAACTAGCCCATCAATCCTGGCTTCAAGGGCAGAAAAGCGGTTCTCGAGAGCCGTACATCGTGCTATGAGGGTAGCAACAGGCTTGCGGAGGGCCAGGTCTGGAAGTGAGGCAGGGCTGGTAGGAGGAGCAAACTGGGGAGGTGGTGTTGGTGGCGGTGGTGGAGGCAGAGCAATAGTAGAGACACGAGCCTGGACCTGACGTCGAGTACATCCATGCCACACGTTAACCCCTGGCTGAAGGCATCGTGGACACTTCCATCGAGATGCATCCTCAGGAGGTGAAGGCTCAGAGGTGGAGGCAGCAGGACGTGATGGTTCGCCCCTGACAGGACACGTCTTGGAATCATGGTCGGCAGCACACCATGCACACTTCGGCCTGGCAGAACAGTACCGGGAGATATGCCCCACACCCCAGCACCTGTAGCACCAAGGCTGGTCATTATGAAGTTTCCTCACCTCACACGGTGGAAGACAAGGGAGGAAATCAAATGAAATCTCATTTGGAGGTGGATCAGGTTGACTCCAGACAACAACAATACGGCTAATGGGGGAACCATCTTGGAAAAAACGACGGGCAAAGTACACACCAGGGTATCCCTTAGCAAGTTTCGGGTCAACATCAATAGGAAAACGGGTAAGGATGTAGCTGGGGAACTTACGAGGCCTCTCGGGTGAGTCTTCAAGAATGAGAGGCAGAGACAAAAATTCACCAGCCTTCACTCTATCAATGATATCCTGATGCTTCCTAGAGATGTAGACAAACCGGGAGGTGACAGCAGCCATCTTCACTTCGGCCATTTCACGCTGCAGCTGGAAGGCCCTGTTGACATCAGACAACCAACACAACTTTGTGTCCGTAGATGGGTTCCCAGAGAAGGAGAGCTTGATATAGGCATTTCTTGGGGCAAAAGCAGGAAGGTTGGACGAGGGCAAGGAGTTGGTAAACAAGGAAGAAACACTACGTTGAGGCAGAGAAGGTACGTCATACACAGCTGAAGCACCCTGGGCAGTCTTGGCAGCCGGAGGCAAACAGTCCACACCATCGGAATCCTGCAAGGAGTCGGACGAGGCATCAACGGGCCGCTTAGTAGAGGTTGAGGAGGTGGAAGGCTGCAACCTGAGCTGCGGAGTGACCGAGGTGAGGGGGGGAGGGTTGCGAGAAGGCAGCTCAGGCCAGTGATCCTCAATAGGAGACTCATCCTCCTCCGACATGGCCAAGTCGGCCTCCAGGCAGGAAGCCACATCCGAATCCGCGCTCTCCATCAGGCCAGGCAAGGCCTAGATGAGAAGTGAACAACTGAACACATACGAACACAGGAACATACACACACAGAACCACAATAAAACAAATAAACCACAAACAACAATACCACAAACAGCAAAACCACAAAAAAAAAACGAGATAGAAAATATAGACAACCCTTATAACACCACAGACACAACAACACACAAACAAGAACGTACAGTAGAAACAAGACAAACAACAACACAGGCAGAGCGCCAGGAACACGTCTTCACTCCAGGAAGGTTGGGGTGAGACTCACATTGGAATGTGAATATACACTCCAGTATGCATCATGTTAGCCACACACACTTGTGTTTTCATGTGTGTGCTTGTGTGTGTGACGCACATGGAGCTATACTACCTCCATGGTGACGCACAAATCATATGGTGACCACTGCACTTGGACCTGACTAATCTCTCATTACCCTACCGCTTATCGTCGTTTGCATATTTCTGTTTTTTTTTTATTTTGTCATACATTTTCATCTATTATTCCCCATCTCATATTCTCTCACTCACAGCATGACTGTTGCCGCTACATTACCCCCCTCCCCTCAGAAACATTTAGAAACATACGGGGAGGAAGGGGAGAGAGAACAAACATATAACAAAAATATACAAAATATAAATATATGAATAAATAAATACAAGAGTGTGCGGGTAGTGCGTAAGGTGTACGAAAAACATATTGAATTAATAGTATGGGATGTGTGTACTAGGTAGCGTGTGGAGTAGGTGTGTGCTTGCGTTGTGTAGCATGGAGAGGTATTTCGCCGGTTGACGTATGGTACTCCCAGCATGTGACGTGAAAACCTCGGGAGGCAAGGAAGGCTCGTCGTCCTGCAGGTGTTCCCGAGGAGGAGAAGGTGTGGCAGAGAGTGGTGGTGGTTGTGAAGCGAGGTCTAGGTCGAAGGTACGAGGGGGCGTGGCTGGCAATTGCCGTGTAATATGAATACTGTCCTGGGGAAAATCAGAAGGGATTAAAGGTGTCGTGGAGGATTTAATGGGGGGGTGGTGGAGTTGGGGGTAGGGGTAGGCGGGATGGATGGGGTAGAGGGAAGGTGGATCGTAGGAGAGGGTGGAAGAGGGATAGGTAGGGGTGGAATAGGAGAAGGATGTATGGGATGGGTGTGAGGTGTAGATGTTGAGGGAGATCTTCGAGAAGGATGGGGCGGGGTATGCTGGGGGCTGTGTGAGGCGGGGGATGGAAGGAGTGAGGGTGGTGTTTTGGGTGGGTGCAGATCTGTGGTGGGTGTATTAGAGATGGGTGATGGCGAGCGAGAATGTGTTAGGGTTGGCAGTGGTGATGCAGGCTGTGTTGTGGTGGTAGGAGGATTAATGGGTTGTGGCGTGAATGTGTGTTGGGGTTGTGGATAGCGTAGGCATGGTGGTCTGTAGTGAGGGAATATTGTGGATGGGATAGGTGGTTTGGCAGGTACCGGTGGTGTATGGCGTGTTGGATGGTGTGTGGGTGTAGGTGAGTGTGGGGGTGTAGTGGTGACTGCCGGCTTGACCTGCTCCCAGGACGTGAAGTAGACCAGATGATGTATAGAAAATTCTCGAGTTGGATTTCCTCGTATGCGTCAGACGAGCGCTGGTGATGGCTGCTTTCAAGGCTGGGAGGAAGGAGAGGTTGGAGGTGTCCGTGCTTGGAGATATGACCTGTTCGGGTAGGCGGAGGTCTTCTCCAAAAACGAGTTCAGCTGGTGCGTGGTGTAGATCCTCCTTAACTGTGGCACGGATGGTCAAGAGGATGAGAGGATCGGGCGTCTGATCATTGGTCTGGTTGCAAGGCGCGAAACGCGTCCTTCAATCTTCTGTGCAGGCGTTCAATGATCCTGTTGCTGCTGGGGTGGTATGCCGTTGTCCTCTGTGTTCAGGTTCCGAGTAAGGTAAGCATTTCCTGCCATGCCCTGGATTCGAATTGCTTGCTGTTAAGGAGTTGTTTGAGGTGCTCATCTGATGCCTGCGCTGCTGCAATGGCTGAAAAATCTGTTGGATAGATTTAATACAGGGAATAACAAGGGGTGCCCTGGAAAGGGCGTCAGCAACGGCATTCTCCTCACATTTGACCTGCCTGATGTCCATGGTGAATTCTGAGATGAATACAAGGTGACGTGATACTCTAGGCGAACAGTTTGTCCCTGGTTGTTTCATTGCAGTTGTGAGTGGCCTGGGGTCTGTCCTGATGTGAAAACTCCTCCCTTCCAAGAAGTGCTTGACAGTGTTATAGATGGCGACTAGTTCCTTCTCGAAGGCACTGTATTTCTGTTGTGGTGGTTCCAGGCACTTGCTGTAGAAGGCGATGGGTTTCAGTATACCGTCAACTTATTGCTGTAGGACAGCCCCGACAGCGTCGGATGCATCGGTGTAGATTGAAGTAGGGGCGTGCGGTGTGGGGTAGGCGAAGAGGGTGGTGTTGGCTATGCGTTGTTTGACATCTTGAAATACCTTGGTGGCTGAAGTCGTCCATGTGAGCTTCTTCTGTGACTTCTTCTTCAAGCCTTTGAGTAGTTGACAACACCTAAAAATTTCAGAAGCTTCCTGGCCGTGGTGGGTAACGGGAACTCTCTCACTGCCTTCACCTTCTGGGGTAGCGGGGTGATGCCGTTGGGGGTCACCCTGTGTCCGAGGAAGTCCTGGCTCTCTACCCCTAGAACACATGTGGAGGGGTGAATCTTGAGGCCATACTGCTGAAGGCGGTTGTACAGTTCCCTCAGGTGTCGATGTAGACGACGATGTAATCTAGTCCTCGCAGCACCTTATCCATGAAGCGCTGGAAAGTCTGGGCAGCTTTGCATAACCCGAAGTTCATAGAAGGGAAGTCGAACAGGCCAAAAGAGGTAGTGATTGCAGTCCTCTTAACCCCTTAGGACCGACTTTTTTTTTTTTTTTCATCCCCAGCCGACTTCTGGGGGTCAATTTTCAACTTTCATGTAGGCAAATTTTGTTCTTACAGAATGAAAGAGCTTGAATTTACACACCAGGAACTGAAAACGGGAACCTCTTAGGTGTACGCGTTTGCGTATGACAGAGCGTCAAAATCCGAAAATAAATAAATAGTATCCCCTGAAACGCATGAAAGAAAACCTCATACGCTCTGCGTACATCTCTAAATATGTAAATAAACACCTTATCAATACGTCTAAGTGGTTTTCAATGATAATAAACGTATTTCAGTGTAATTTTGTCTGTCTAGACTCTCCTGGAGTATAGTAGACAGCAGAGAGATATGAGAAACATAAGAAAACACCATGTAGAGGTGAGATATTTCCTTGTTGGCATACGCAGCTGCCAGACACCACTACCACAGTTAAACCTTTTCTCAAGGACATTAGCTTTCCATCATTACCAACGCCAGCTCGCTAGCTACTCGCTACAGTTTTTTATAGGTACGTCGACATGTCGGTGATTCGGAGCGAACCATTAATTTTTTTATCACCGATATGTCGGTCAATCGGTCCTAAGGGGTTAATGTCTTCCTCCGCTACTGGAATCTGATGGAAGGCACAAACAAGGTCAATTTCAAGGAATACCGCACACCCCTGGAGCTTAGAGTGGATGTCCAGGACTTGCGTTATTGGGTATCTATCGGGAATGGAGGCAGCGTTTAATGCTCTGTAGTCCCCGCATGCCCTCCATTCGCCTTCTTGCTGCTTGGGGAACATACCTGTATAAAGGAGTAACTCCCACGCGCTGTCAGACGGTCTCGCCACACCCTGCTGCAACATTACCGGAAACTCCCTTTTGGCTGCTTCCAGTCTTTCAGGGGGCATCCTCCGGGGTATAGCGAAAACAGGGGGGCCGGTCGTGGTGATGGTGTGCCTGATCCCTGGGTCATGAACAAGCTGCGTAGAGGAGGTAGAGCAGAGATTAGGGAATTCTTGTATAATATGTTCGTAAGAGTTGGAGTGTGTAATGTGGGTGATGGAAGGTGTAGGGTGTATACAATGTTTGGCCTGTATGATGGCTCCTGATGGCTGGTGTATGAGGCGTTGTCTCTTGGAGTCTATGAGGAGATCATGCGCGGTTAAGAAGTCAAGAACCTGGATGGCGGCATGCATGTCTGCCACGATGAAAACACAAACTACATATTCCTGACGAAGTAGGGTGACGCCCCTGCTCCTCGTGCCAAACGTAGCGATGGGTGACTTGTTGGCAGCGAGGAGGTCGTATGCCGTGGAGCCCTGGCACTCTCTCTTTTTAGTGACTGGGGGCACAACACTAATCTCTGAACTAGAGTTTACAAGGAAGTTGTCCCCCGACTCTAGGTCCTCCACCAACAGGAAAGTGCAGGCGGTAGGGTGAGGAGTATGTGCAGGTTTGGTGGCATGTTGCAGGGCAGGTGGTAATGGAGCAGTGGCGAGGTTTGCAGACATGTTGTGGTTGCTAGGAGGTGGTGCATAAGGATGACAGTACTGTAAGGTAGGTGTGTTGCTGCTTGGCCCTGAGTTGGGTGTTGATGAGTAGGCGGTAGCGTGTAGGGCGTTGTCTTGCCACCGCCTTATTCGCTTCCCTGAGAAGGTCTGACAGGACAGCGATTGGCAGCAAAACCCCAGTTGCACTGGGGGTGGCAATTTTGTGCAGCATGGCTAAACCTCTGATGATACGTGCAGAAGTAGGGGTTCTGCCAGTGCTGTGGTGTGATTGTGGGTGTATGTCGGATCGCTGGTGGCGGTAGGTGGGCTGGTGACGTCCACTGGTGTTGGTAGCATGGGTGTAGAGGCACTGATGGTGTCTGGTATGGCAGTTGATTGGCTGGTGAGGTCCATTGTTGGAGGTGCTGTAGGTGTGGTGTACAGATTGTATCAATGTTTTCATTGAATGTTTGTATGTGTTGGGCTAAGGAAGAGAGTTGTTGTCGTGTCAGGTGTGGTTGTGTTGGTTGCGGGGTGATGTTAAATTGTGGTGTAGGTAGGTATGAGGTGTTGTTGGTGTGAGGGTGGTATGAGGGGTTGTGGATGAGTTTGTATGTGTTGGTGTGACGTAGTGGTGTTGGTATGTCTGTGGTACTCGCGGTTGTTGAGGAGGTGGAGGGGTAGGTTGTGGTGGTGGTGTCGGTGGTTTGAGTTGGGGATGAGTCAGATATGACGGCCTGGTGGTAGGTGTGGGTAGCGTGGCGATGGTGGCAGTGGTGTGTTGAGTGGGCCCCCCATGGGCACCGTCTTTGTAAGTGGACATCAGGGCTTCATCACGCTTGCCGTATTCATGGAGAGTGAGGTTATGCTGCGCCTGGAGATGCAACTGGATTATGATAGGCAACAGCTTGGAGTGTCTGATCTGCAGAACGTCGTCGTTGAACGACGTTGAGGCTTTTTCATTTAATTTTTGCATGAGCCGCAAGACTTCGGAGGGGCGACGCTCATCCAGTTGCACTTCCTCGAGCGCCCTGAGGTATTGTTGTGTAGTCATGCTGTAGGTTGAGATGATGGCAGCCTTCAACTCGTCATAGATAGTAAGCTGGTTGAAGGTCAAGAGGAGTGGTGAAACGGAGGAAAACACCTCGTTTGGAAGGCCACGAATGATGGCTTGGTAGCGTTGGTCCTGCGTAAGGTTTTGGCCCCGTGATACCGCCTCCAGGTGGAGGAACAAAGCGTGTACATCATGGTTGAAGGGGGGAGTGTAAGGTATGGAAAGAGTAGTGGCTTGAGCGGTGGCATGTGGAGGAGAGGCAGAGGTATGTGGTAGGGACATATTTTGAGAGAAGTGTGTGCTGGTAGGGGTGGCCATAATGGAAGTGTATACAAAGAAAAAGTACGAAAGGTGTTGTGGTGTGGTTGGAGGCAATATGCGTGTTCCCAATGATACTACATGTAGCACGGGGGATTAAAACACTGGGGGTAAGTGTGTGGGTCATGTGTGCGGGGGACGTGGAGGGCGAGCACGACAGGTGAGCAACAGGGGTTAGTGGTACATAATAAGAATGGCGATGATGGAAGGAGGTGAAGGGCAGGGTGGAGGGGCGTGGAAGGGTACGAAGAAGGAGTACGTGAGGCAGGGACAAGGAGGCAGGTAGGTAGGTAGGTAAGTAGGTAGGACTGTATGACCACGATAAGCCATCCAGTACTTGGAGGAGGGACGATTTTTAGGCAACCTTTTCTATGCCCTTCCCTGGTTGAGGGAAAGCTGCGCGGACGCTAAGCAGGACAGCTTTGTCATGACGTACAGCTGCCGAAGATGAACGCCACTCCTTTCCATTCATCAGTGACCATATGGCACATGCCGCCTCCGTGCAGAGCTCAGACTAAGGGCCTCCAGCTCCAATGCACCCACCGTCCTGCTTCATTGCCGGAGGACTTTTGGGTGTCGATGGATGAGATATGAAAGGGATGAGTTGTGAAAGGGAACAAAGTGCAAGCCCTTGTGAGTAGATTAGTGTGAAAAGTAGGCTTGGAGTTTCCTATACTCACAGCCTGGACAGAACCAGCAGTAATCAGATGGCAAGTGAACTTCGACGATCAATCTGCTAGCACCGCTGCAGGGGAATCGCCATTATGACCGAAAAAAAGTATTCTGTCATCCGCCTCAATGCACATCCTCAGTGCATGCTCTTTCCTCGGGGGAGCACCTGAAGCCCTTGTCTCAGAAGCCTATCCCACAGGGCATTTGGGTCCCCTCCATGCCACACACCAACACTACCCTACCACCTTCCTTACCCCTCCACCATTCGTAACCTCAACCGCTACCTACTCCTGTCACACCACCACCTCAACCACTCACACCTACCCCTACTCTCCTCCGTACCCATCTCCTGTCCATACCCAGTTCCACTCTCTGCCACCACTACCTCCCCCCTCTCCAATCCTACCCTACTGTGCGATTCACTCACCTTCTCCTAGCCTACCTTCTACCTCCATGGCACCAGTTATCCCCCCAGTTAACCCCACAGACTGAGCCACCAGAACGCTGCCACACACCACAACCGCTACCTGTTCATGAATCGACCCCTGTCTCGCCACCTGCACCACTACAGCTGTGCTCGGACACTGTCAAGCCTACACCTTCCGATCCACCCGATGGCCAAGAACCTGCTCCGCTCCCAGACGGCTTTGTAACGAGGTCCAGCACGACGATCTGCCGCCCTGCTAAATTTCTTTCTCTCCTATACAACACAGACACTCGCACACACCACACGATCCATCACACACACATCTATTATTATTAAGTCACACCCTAGCTCACCCCACACCCTACACTTACTCCACTCACGTACACATATGTACAGTCAGCCAAAAAAATGTTGTTACCACCCCTACGTTAATTTTAACATCGGTAAGAGCGGTAGGGTTGATACTCCGCCGACTGGGCAGCTGTGCCTCGTCATTTGAGATTGGCATCGTCTTTGCCCCAGCCGATAATATGTGGGCCGCGGCAGTGACAACTTAGCACAACACATTCAGTTTCTTTTTTATATCAAAAGTTTAGTTGATTTTAAATTAAATGTTGAGTGTTCAAGAACTGTTATTATTTAACCATTCATTATTTAACATAAGGAAATATGTTTGAGTATTTTAGAACAAGAGTTACCCTGAAATACCTAAAAAAAATAGCACTGGGTGAAAGAACATCACCATTACTTGCCTGCCCATTAGACAATTAGGGTGACCGAGGTATATAAGATGCTCGCTTCACATCTTACTCGCCAGTCAGGCATACCAACATTACATCACACTGTTAAAAGGGTGGTAATGAAACTTTTTTTGCCGACTGTACAACACACCATATTATTTCCCTATTGTATACAGGGTTATTCAAAACTACATTTACAAAATGACAGGGTAAAGTCCTGACATGATGCTAAACATATTTCTATATGTATTTTTCAAAAATTTAAAAAGTTAATGACAGACATGAAAGCCAAATCCATTACCGTGGGCGAATGATCGAACACTTCTAAAATTAACTCCCCCCCCCCCCACAGCGCCCTGTGTTTTCTCTCGGTTAGACGAGGGAACTTAATGCAACGTATGTGTAACGATGATGTGAGATGATCGATAATTTAATTTATAATATGATAATTATAAACTTACCTTGCCCGGTTTAATTTATGATCTTCGTTGGTTGGCTGCAGCGAAGAAAAGAATCAGGGTTATTTCCCCGTTTAGGCCTCAACCACCCCCGCACATAGAATTTTTAATGTTCTGGGGTTCTTCCCGATATATATGTATTTATATAGATAAACAAATCTACTGGTGCATTCAAACAACCAATTGCAATTTTCTATATTTATTCAACTCCAGTAGCCAACATGAATAATTAAATTTTTCACACACACGCATACGCTCACCCAATGCTAGCTAGCTAACCGCGCTCTCGCTCGCGTCGCTTCGTCCCGCTCGTATACATGACGATTCTCTAACGATAGTCTAGCTTACGTTAACACTGTAATAATTCTATCAAAGCTAACACTCAATTTATATATATATATATCACAGGTGCTGTTTTCTGGACCTCCTACTCAATTACTTTAATATCAATGAATTTTCTATCTAACACAAGTTTGGAATATTTTCTAATGTCTCACACTTGGTAATTATTTTCAGAGTCTCGCAACACACACTCGTAAATTTTCAAGACCAGCTCCCCTCTCACCTTTAATTTTTTCACTGATCACCGTCAATGCGGTTGACCAGTTATGCAACTATAAAGCCTTGTGAATCGTGGTAATATCCAACAACTCGACGTTTACGTTGTTCACTTCCCCACTCAACACGTGGAGGTTAATTAAGGCAAGCAAGAAGCTAGTTATACGAGTGTTGTCTCTTCAAGTGTCCTGTCCAAACTGACTATATTTTTCAACATTAACTGAGAGGCTGGAAGTTCAAATTTTTCCTGACTCCTCCCCTTATCTGTATTCGTTTTTCCTAACTGGCTACGATTTACATTTTATCCACTCATTCCTTAGTTATACATGCAATTTCAATTTACCGATGGCGTACTATTAATTCCCGATAATTTCCCTCCACTCCACGATCATTTGCAATACCATAAGTTAACCTGGTAGCATAATTTATTAATACAAGATGTAGTTAACCTACGAACACCTTATAGGACTGGACGTGGCAAATTTCAGTTGAGACCTGACCTTCTTACCCTTTTTAATTAAGCTACTACCTGGTCTATTTTAGGTTGCGGATTAAGACTGCACCCACATATTAACCCACTCCTACATCCTTTGTTCCTCTGCATGGAAACTTCCACTACTCTAGAACATTCTATGCCTTGACACAAATATGGAATTTTCCCACTCTGTCAGCCTATTAATTATGCTTACATACACGATAATTTAAATTACGTTACGAGTCTATGGCTGACTCGTGACAGTATGAAGCAATAAACCCTTATCGATCATGGGATTCAAACAGACCCTTAGGCTTCGAATTGATCCCAAGTATTCATGTTTCTTGTAATGTCAGATAGGCTAAGAGAGTAGTAGTATCCCTAAAGATTTGTCCATGACTGTACCTCTACCTATTGTTTTGTGGTCGAGTTGCACTTACCGAGTGATACGTGTAGATGCCAGGGCGGTACTACTAACTTATCTGACATTACAAGAAACACGAAGCCTTGGGATCGATTAAAAGCCAACGGATATGTTTGAATCCCATGATCGATAAGGGTTTCATTGCTTCATACGTTTTAAAACTTGCCTCGTCCACTTTCGAGAGAGGTGGGAGGAGGAGTTCATTTTAAAGCGTTCGATCGTTCGCCCACGGTAATGGATTTGGCTTTCATGTGTGTAATTAACTTTTTACATTTTTGAAAAATATATATGGAACTATGTTTAACATCATGTCAGGACTTTACCCTGTCATTTTGTAAATGTAGTTTTGAATAACCCTGTATATATATATATATATATATATATATATATATATATATATATATATATATATATATATATATATATATATATATATATATATATATATATATATCAATATATATATATATATATATATATATATATATATATATATATATATATATATATATATATATATATATATATATATATATATATATATAATTTTCTTATGTATGTTTTTTCTTTATTATATTATGTGTGTGTATGTACTATGTTAAAATTATGTATTTGCATTATATTGTTTGTATTTTAATATGTCTGTGTTTGTTTATATGTAACTACTGTGCTTTTAAGGACCTACTAAGTTTTGCCTTCTCTTGTCTTTTTTTTTCTCTCTCTTAGGGGGAGGGGGAATACTGTAGTAAAGCGAGCCCACACGCTTCTCTTGCTTCGCCTGTCTACCTTGCTGGTGGCGCCACCTGCGTTCGCACCAACCGAACGCCTTAAACACGGCAAGCTCTCTCCACTACCTGCCAGCTGCTGCCTCACCTTGCTTCACTCATCTCTACCGCAACTCGCCTGTGGCACGGCTCCTCCGCAAGCTACCTCGTGTGTGCTTTCTCAACTACCACGTGCTCTCCAAATAAACTACAATTCTGTATACGCTGTGAGTTTGAGCACCTTTGCAGCTAGTAACAGCTACTCATGTTACAGTACATTAGGCTATACAGTAGAGGGTGAGTGGCTTATGGATGTGTTTGTGTGTGTTAGGATGTGGATTATTGCATCCGGCTGAAGCAGCAACTAGTCAATTGTGCGTACACATTACAATGGTGAATTATTGTACAATCACGAGCACTTATAAGTATTCAGGTGTGCTTCGAATACATATATAGAGACAGGGAAAAAATGCACAATAAAAAAAAATTGGAATTACTTTGTTGGTGGACTGTTCAAAGCTTTAACTAAAGCTGTATACTTATTAGTGCTCAGGCTACATATCATTAATCATTATGTATGTCGTATTATAACCATGTGTGCACGTCACGCTACATTAGCTATATACTGTACAGTCGGTGGCAGAAGTTCTGTCGCCTCACCTGCTTCACCGAGACGCAGAGTGTTCATGGACTCGAGCAATACGCAGGTTTTCTACACCTAATAATCTCGAGTCTATGAACATTGCGTGCCTCATTTGCGAGCAAGTGAGGCGACAGGACATTTGCCGCCGACTGTACTTCTATACTTTTGTATGGCGCGCAACAATAGAAAACGGGTTTCATTCTAGTGTTACTTAACTATCTGGAAAATTAGTTTTTTTCGGACTTTTAAAATCCCTGTGGACGCCGGGAAATTGCTGGACACCACTCCTTTCCTTTGTCTATGCCGCACCTCTACCGCCATCCAGCCTACAGACGTGGCGAGTACACTAATCCCTTGGCCAGACAGGTTAATCCTCCCTGAGGGACTCGGGCAGTCTAACCACAGTCCGTCCTGGGCAGTGATTCACCAAGCTGCGCACATGCATCAGGTGAGAAAGTCACGTGAGAGACGCTACATCTAGCCGCTGGAGAACAGCCTAACCTTTAGCTCCAGTACTAAGAGGTCCTGCCTGCCCTGTCTCGCTGCCGTCGTCCACCTGCCACACACACGTGTTCTTGCTCCGATCACACATGTTGTTCATACCTTCACAACTCTTCAAGGCTACTGCAGATGCTCCACTGCAACTACAGACTCTCCACGACGCTACACGACAGGCTGCCCTCCCGTAATATTACATATACTGCATTCCCTTTCATTACCAATAAACTGTACCGTGTATTCTGTAGTCTGTTCACCCAGGTAGTAACGTTAGGGCTTCCTTACAATTATAATTGGTGACCCCGGCTTTTCAACTCTGTTGCAATGGTACGAGGTAATACGTACATGCACTCACCACTCTACGTGCATATCAACATCGCCACGCAACTTCCTACGTTCCCAGCGTCCCTGCAGCTACACCTCGCATCACCACTTCACCAACCTCATCCTCATCGCTTCGCTTATAAGGTACCCCTTACACGTACACATTTTTACATTAAATTTTTGCTTGCATTCGTTACTGTGTTCATTTCCTCAGCGTTCTATCCCGCCCACATTTGCCTTAACGTAATTTTTGTCCCCGGTTCTATACCCACCTTCTCTGCTCTTTATTACTCTCGCTCTTTTCTACGCCTGTACCCTATTTCGTTGCTCTACCTACCATTCCGTTCATTCGCCCTATATTTATTTTCTACCTCCTAGACCCCTTTCTCTCCTCCCGTATACCACGTGCGTTCCTATTCCTTCGTTTATTTCTGTGCCCACCATTGTCCCTACACACACACACGCTCACCTACCTTGGGGGTGCCTTATCGTCCTCTCCAACACCCTACGTACATCGCAGACGTATCTCATCTTCACTACGTGCCCACGTGCGCCACAATAACTACGTGCTGTGCCCTGCATCGACTCCACGTGCATCGGTGCTCCTCGAACTTCACGAGTGAGCAAAAATTCCACGCCCTCCTCAGAGTACTTCCGGCGGACGTGGTCGACGCTATCCCTACTGCACTCACTCACCACCCATCTTACGAAGTACTGAAGGAGGCTATTGTCTCGTCACATGGTATGTCAGAACATGAATACCTGAGGGCCCTCGAGGATGTCCAACTGGATGGCCGCCGCCCGTCTGCTGTCTTACGTCACATGCAGCAGCTAAACGAGAAGGCGGGCAACCATTTCTCAGATGCGATACTCAAATTCCGGCATTCCAAGCTCTTCCCTGCGACTGTTCAACTTCACCTACAAGCCCACTTACAACTACCAATTCTGCAATATGTCAAACATGCCGATGCCATTATGAATGTCTACCCGGAGGGCGACCCACCACAGCACCACCACCACGTCAACACCACCAGCACGACGCCCGCATCTACAGCACCCGCTACACAACACTTACCACCTTCTTCCTCATCTCACTACCAGCACCTGTCACACCCTCATCAACCGTTACACACACCCACCGCTACGACGCACACATTCACCGCTACGCCATCTACGACTGTAAAGGCAAGATTTACTTCTAGCCTTTATTAAGGTCCAAGATAAGGAAAGTCTAAATGAGTGGATAGATAAACGAGATAATAAAATTATGCATTTAATACAATATCTCCCCAACACTATGGATAAAGTAACTGTCCCAGAAAGACCAAACATTCACAAAAACCACAAAATAAATAGAGAAACTCCTCCTCAGCCCACCAGAACAATAATCACCCAAAGTACAACGCAGAGACGTATCAGAGCTTGTCGGTGACGAAAGTACAGGGGTTGTTGCTAGTAGGAGTCTTGGTTGTATTTTCAGAGCAGGAATCTATACTTCGGTTCCACGGTGGTCTTCCTCTACGGTCGCAGAGACAGACATGAGGACTTGGGGGTTTGCTTGTCAAAGGTCTGACTAAACTGAAGGACAAGGGTGAGAATCAGGACTCCAGCCCAACGGACATCTAGTTTCACCAGAACAACGGCAGAGAGTGAGGAGCTAGTTGTTGTCGGTAGTAAGTCTGGCTGTGCTCTGCCTGCAGTCAGTAAGGCTCGTCCGTTGTAAGTTCCGGATGCAAGTCGAATTGGTGTCAAAGACTCGTTGTAAAATCATCTAGCCAGGAGAAGTGGTGAACCAACCAAGAACCAAACAGCCAGTTCGGGCCTTGACACTGACCCCCAAACAGGAATCTACTGCAAAGTGGATTAGGATAAGTAAAATAATCCCTAAGTAGATCTACTGAGGTAATCAGCCACCAGATTCTCCTTACCAGCAATATGAATGACCCTGTACTTGTAGGCCTGTAAGCTTAAAGACCATTTCATCAGTCTATCATTTTTTCCTCTGAAAGTATCCAAGTAAATTAAGGGTTTGTGGTCAACCTCTAGTATAAACTCCTTCCCTCTGAGGTAAAAGTCCAGTCTTACTACCTCAAACATTACTGCCAAACATTCTTTCTCTGTGGTAGAATACCTTTTTTTCACGATCCAGTAATTTCCAACTGGCATAAGAGACCGGATGTGGACATTCGTCATAGTATTGAAGAAGGACTGCCCCCAGCTCGTGGTTTGAAACATCTGTTCGAAGCACAAAGGTTACATTAAGGTTAGGCAGCCGGAGCAAGGGAGCAGTAGATAGTGCCAACTTGAGGTGTTTGAAGCGGTTGAGAAGGTCTTCACTCCAAGTGAGGGGTTCCCGAGTAGTCTTCTTCAGCAGGTCTGACAAAGGTCCGGTGTACTCCGAGGCCTGTGGAAGGAAACTCTTATAAAAGGATATTAGATCCAGGAATCTATGCAAGAGCTTCTTTCGTCGAGGGTGGAGGGATGCTGTTGATTGCAGAGATCTTTCCTTGCATTGGGCCACAAGTTGACACCATCCAGCCAGAATCGAAGGTACCGAATAGATCCCAACCCAAAACGACATTTAGAAGGCTTGACAGTGAGAAAGTAGTCCCTCCGCTTGAATAGGACGGACCAAATAGCATCTAGGTGGGTAGACCAGTCTGCAGAATAGATGAATATGTTATCAAAATAAAAGCAGATAGTTATTAGGTAGTCCAGCCAACACAATTCTCATCAAGCAGATGTAGGAGGCACAAACATTGACTAATCCAAATGGCATTCGACAGAACTCCATTAATCCTAGATGGGTAGGAAAAGCAGTCAAGGGTTTTGCACCTTCTGAAAGGTGTACCAGATAATAGGCTTTGCACAAGTCTAGTTCGGAAAAGTATTTGGCACCTGAAAACTTGTGCAAATCTTCCTCCATTTTACAAGCAGGTTCTGCATCGAACACAGTTATGGAATTCAACTGACGATAATCAACTGCCATCCTGTAGGAGCCGTCTGGCTTCCTTACCATCACTACTGGATAACAATGCCGAGAAGTGGAAGGCTGTATGTAGGGGTAGCCAGGCCATCTGGCAGCTTGTGGGCGTCACCCCTCCACATGATACCCAAACAGCAGATAGGAGAATGGAGGGCATGCAGAGATTACAGGGCCCTCAATGCAGCTACATTCCCCGACAGGTACCCTATTCTGCTCGTCCTTGACTTTCACACGAAGCTCCAAGGGTGTGCAGTATTTTCTAAAATTTTCCTCGTCAGGGCCTTCCACCAAATCCCTGTAGCAGAGCAGGATATCAAGAAAACTGCCATTACTACGCCCTTCGGTCTATACGAATTCCCTGTAATGAACCTTGGCCTACAGAATGCGGCGCAGACATTCCAGAGGTATATGGATAAGGTGCTTTGTGGCCTTGATTACGTCGTGGTATATATCAATGTCATCCTCATCGCTTCAGGCAACCATTCACAGCACCAGCAACACCTTCGGGAACTGTTCACCCTCCTGCAAGACAATGGACTCAAGATACACCCATCAAAGTGCGTTATTGGGGCAGACCACCTAGATTTTCTCAGCCATTGCATCACCCCTAAGGGAATAACTCCTCTCCCTCAGAAGGTCGAGGCTGTTCGTGAGCTTCTGCTCTCTACCACTGCCAGGAAACGTAGGGAGTTGTTAGGGGTGGTTAATTACTAATATTGCTCTATCTCCCACGCCGCATCAATACTCGACCCACTCCACGACCTCCTGAAGGGTTTGAAGAAGGCTTCCAAAAAAAACTCATTTGGACCCAGCAGCAGAGTCCGCCTTCAGAGAGGTTAAAACGAAGCTGGCTGACTCTACCCTCCTTGCATACCCCACGCCCCACGCACCTACTTCCATATACACTGATGCTTCCAATGACGCCGTAGGAGTGGTGCTACAGCAGGAAGTAGATGGTGTGCTGAAACCCATTGCGTTCTTCAGTAAACGCCTCGAGCCACCACAGAGGAAATACAGTGCCTTTGACAGGGAGTTGGTGGCCATGCATGACGCCATGAAACACTTCTGCCACTTCTTGGAAGATAGTGCTTTCCACATATGCACTGACCACAAGCCTTTGACGACAGCAATGAACCAACTGGGTACTAGCTGGTCACCGCGTGTCACTCGCCACCTCACTTTCATTTCAGAATTTACCACTGATATTCGGCACGACAATGCTGTGGCGGATGCACTCTCGAGGGCACTGCCGTCACAACCACTCATCATGATGATACAACGCATTCCTCCTCTGGAGTACTCTGCACTCGCTCACACCCAACAAACAGACACTCATCTCCAGGAACACCTGGTGGGTGATACTGGCCTACACCTTGAACGCATAATGGCACCTGACACTGCAGGTACACTCCGTCTCATTAGTCGGCATGCAGTCTGGCCGGGAATAAGGAAGCAGGTCAAAGATTGGGTGCCAGTGTACCTTCCCTGTCAGCTCGCTAAGGTGGGGCGACATACACTCCCACCGTAACAAGAGTTCACCATTCCTTCTAGCAGATTCCACACAGTGCATGTCGGAATTGTTGGCCCTCTCCCTTCATCCAGAGGATACCGTTACCTCCTGACGTGTGTGGATAGGACGACACGGTGGTGTATGGCCATCCCGATGTGTGACATCACCGCTGAGGGCACCGCCCGCCATTTCCTCAGCAACTGGGTGTCTAACTTTGGTCCCCCAGCAGTACTCGTTACTGACCAAGGCACCCAGTTTGGATCCAAGGCTTGGCAGGATATGCTGACATTATTGGGGATGCGCCGACAACGGACCACCGTGTACCACCCTATGAGCAACGGTATGGTCGAAAGGATGCGTTCCGAGCACTTCAGCCAGATCAATGGACTGATGCACTTCCACTCATCCTCCTTACCATCCGAACTATGCTGAAGGAGGACCTCAAACATTCACCAGTGGAGCTCGTTTTTGGCGAGGACCTTCGTCTCCCTGGCCAGCTCGTGTCTCCTGAGACAGACACCTCCAGCCTCAGCATCCTTCCCGCCCTCAAACGCGCTGTCGCTAATGCCGCACCTACACCTATGCACCGGCAAACAAGGCACACGTACTTACCACCTGACCTCAACACCGCTCCTTCATTACTCCTACACACGGACTCCCATCGTGCTCCACTCCAGCAGGTGTACAATGGCCTGCATCCCGTACTCTCCAGGGCGGACGCAACGGTTATGCTACAGGTACGCTGTAAGCCTTGTGTCACGTCCTGGGAACGGGTAAAACCTGTCCACACTGCGCCACTTGCTACAGGCCACGGTCATCCAACCACACCCACACATACGCACACCACACCTCCCATTCGCCACTCCTCATACGCGCCCTATATGCTTCCCTCAACACACCGGCCACCGCTTTTGCCTACACCCTACGCAACACCATACATACCTACACAACCCCCTCCAACCTTTATGACATACCTCATTCCTCACCCACGTTCCACCCTACCTACTCACGCCTCCACTACTGACACCCCACACCCACATGTGCCGCAGTTGCCTCCTTCCACACTTCAACTCATTCACCCTACCATTTCTACCCTTCCTTCATCAGTTACGTCACCTTCTCCCTCCCTACCCCCTCCATCCCCCCCCCCACCCACGCACCACCTTCCCCCCTCCCCGACACACCTTACCCCCAGGAACCTATCTCCTCACCTTATCGCCAAGCCTGCCTCCCCTCCTAACGTCACCGCACCTGATCCTGACCTACCTGAACCCTTGACCCTTACCGTCACTCCCATGCTCCCCCCTCCCCATCCCATTACCTCCCCTGTACCTGAACCCACCTTACCTTTATCCCCGCTTCCACAAGCGCAACCCACACCTGCCCCCATGAATTATCTGTTTCTAGTCTCCCTCAGGAACTGCTACCTGTCATCCACATCATACCAGCCAATCCTCCTCATCCCTCCTCGCAGTGGTACACAACACAGACACTCACGCACTCAACACACCTCTTGACACACACTCCCCCTACTACTAATTGACACACACTTACCTTGTCTCCCACTCCTACACTCCACACTATACCCGTACATTTCTGTTTGACATATTTTCATTATTAGAGTCGTGATATCTATATATGTTTACCCCTTGATGTATTGTATTTTGTTATGTTGTTCTGTGTATATTTTATGTTTATGCATTGTACACCCTACCCTTCCCCTTAATAAAATTCATTCTGTGGGGGGAGGGGGGGTACTTTAGTGGTGCCATGCACACCACTCCTTCCCTTTGTCTTAGTCGCATCTCTACCCTTTGTCTATGCCGCACCTCTACCGCCATCCAGCCTACAGACGTGGCGAGTACACTAATCCCTTGGCCAGACATGTTAATCCTCCCTGGGGGACTCGGGCGGTCTGACCACAGTCCTTCCTAGGCAGGGATTCACCAAGCCGCGCACCTGCATCAGGTGAGAAAGTCACGTGAGGGCCGCCAGCCGCTGGAATACAGACTATACCACTAGCTCCAGTACTAAGAGGTCCTGCCCTGTCTCGCTGCCGTCGTCCACCTGCTACACACACATGTTCTCGCTCCGATCACACGTGTTGTTCAAGCTTTCACCACTCTTCACGGCAACTACAGACGCTCCACTGCAACTACAGACTCTCTCCACGACGCTACATGACAGGCTGGCCTCCCGTAATATTACATATACTGCATTCCCTTTTATTACCTATAAACTGTACCGTGTATTCTGGAGTCTGTTCACCCGGGTAGTAACGTAAGGGCTTCCTTACCGTTATAATATATATCATAAACTGCTTTTTTGAATCATTGTCTATGAATGTTATACAGCCATTGAAGCTTGTGTGATCATTTAGTCGTTTCAATTTAATCATTTAGATGGTTCCGAAAGAACGGAATGAATTATATAGTTATTCATAGTCTAGTCTCTAGTCTGTATGAATATTTAAGCAATTGCACCAAAATATTCGTAAAACACTAATTTTACCAGAGTTGTTATCTCCCTGGCGTCACATTCTTTGAAGTGGTCAGATCAT